>WBND01000329.1:583263-652879 GCA_013398595.1 Tychaedon coryphoeus
GAGGATGCTGCTTGGAAGAAAATCCAGCATTACATGCAATTCTGAATTTCTTCACCTTAGTTCACAGAGTTTTGCTGTTGTCTTGAAATTGTTCCCTTTTAAAGTATTCAGGAGGAAAACCTGAGAGATTTTAATATCATGCTGACAGATGATAAACCCTCAGCAAGCTTTGTCACTGGTTATAAAGAGCTGTCATTTAGTGGAAAAGCTCTTTAAACTTAAGCTGTTTGTAAACTGAACTTTAAAGGTGAGAATGTTGTGTAAAACCTGAACAGCAAAAATATTATGCAGCCTTACGTATTCTGTAAAAAAGAAGTAGGGAATGTCTGTGACTTTAAGGAAGAAACTTCACTGCAGAGGTACAAGTAGAGGAATTATGCAGGCCTTGCAAAAATAAGCAAACAGTTTCAAGAACAGAGAACAGCAAGCTGTATGAAGAGGGGAGGGAGGTGATTATTAGCCATTTGAAAATGGTGTTACTTTATTCTTTGAAGCTTTTGATTGCTGCTCCTTGGGATAGGAAATTCATGTTTATGAGAATATTTGAGACTGGAGGAAGGTCTTGTGTATTGGATTGCACAGGTGGTAAAAAGACTAAATACAGTGGCACTAAGGGCACACCTAAAGTATCTATTATTTACTTATTATTATTATATTTTTTTAAAAAATTACCAGAGAAGGCTGCTTTTGTAGTTCTGTCTTAAATAGCTGAAGGGCATAACTTAGTAAATCCAGTGCTGCTTCTCCTGACAGCTAAATGTGAATTACCAGTCAATTGATTGTTGTCTTTGCCAAGTTTGTTCATCTGATTAATGGCTGAAACGGACTTTCTCTGCTTAATTATTTAAACAAACAGTCTCTGTTGTAGCCAGGGTTAACTAAAGCAAGGTAATTTGGGGTTTGTTCTTTTCCCCAGTTACCCTATTCAAGCTCCCTTCCTATGCACCCAGTTATTGTTACACCTACCTTTCAACATTCTTTTGTAAATGACATTCTCACTTTCTTCGAGCCTTTTTAAGATGCAGTGAGTTCCAAATAATCACTTGCCCAGATGTTCATCAGTGTTTTGGGGTGGGTTTGTTTGTTTGCTTTTCAGGGGGGCTTGGTGGGGTTTTTTTTAGATACTTGTGCAGTTCTGACACAGGCTCAGGCGTGTAGATCCTTCAGAAATGCTCAGAGAGAGAGTGGCCCAATTTAAATTATCTATTGAATGCTGAAACACAAATTGCACATGAAATCCCCAAGCTTCAAGGGTCTCTGGCAGGTCACATCCTACCAGTCAGTCAAACATTTAGTCAGTGCTACCCCCTGCACCTATGAAACCGAGGCTGTTTGACACCTCTGAGAATATTTCTCGTGTTAGATCTGTTGTAAATGAGCACATGGTCCAGAATAATTAATGGTAACACTTCAGTCTTTTTTTGACAGAGTTGTGTTTCTCGTGCAGTTTGTGCTGGTCTGTCTATTTAGCTGCAATCAGCCATGCCTGAAAGACAGGAAGGAACAAGACGGACAAGTGTGTCAGTGAGTGAACCTCTTTTCTGTAATTAGAAATGCACAGGGAATAAATTATTCTCTAATTCAAGCTGTCCAGCTCACACTAATAATAACAACTCAAGAAGCAATCTGTTTATAAAAATCAAAACTGCATTTGTCAGACTCCTTAGTGCAAGACAGGATTTACTGTGTAGCCTTGTCCTGGTTTATCAGAGCTCTAGGAAGGCAGTGTGGGTGTTTGAGGCTGGACTACACAGCCATTTCAGACACTAATTTTTTATCGCAGCTGATTAGCTAAAATATTAATCACAGACCAATGTAGCAACTCTGGACCATATTTTTCTCTGCTAAATTAATAACTGATCTGGAAAAAATGCCACAGAATAAATATATGACTAAACTTAGTCAAAGCCTTGTCTTTATTTTACTTCTGTGGACATCTTTTTATCCTTTTCCATTCAGTTGTCATTGGCTTGCATGGGTGAAACCTTTCCTGTGGAGGCACTGGAGAGGATCCCTAGTCAAGCCTCAATAATCCCTGTTTTGCTTACAGAAATGTAATTAAACTCTTCCTTTTCTGGGCTGTAGGCCCAAGAGACTGGATGGTATCTTGAACTTTTGTGTCCAAAATATTTGGCTCAAGGGATTTTAACTGTTTGTTGCAATTATTTCTGCTACTGTTTTCTCCCAGATTTACAAGTCAGCTGCAATGAAGGCCTATGCAATTGTAGCACCTGATTAAGATGCAAAAAACTGAGCACTAAGGAGTTCCTGGTCCTCTTACTTAAGACTTCAACTTGTAGTCAAGTGGAGATGGAATGTTTTGAGAGTGGAGGAGGTACCAGAGAGCCAGTTTTCCAACAGTGAGTCTGAAAATGAGAGTGCACAGCCTCCCTTTGAAACCTGGGAAAGTAATCCGAACTGCTCAGAATCTGAGCAGCTGTCATAAAGCATCCCTGACATTTTGAAGCAATCTCAGATCTTTGGATGAAGAACCACGGTACTAACTCCACTTTTTTGGAAGTCTGAGATGTACACAATGAATTCTGTCTGTCAGACAGCATACTGCAAAAGCTAGTGGTGACTACCAGAAGTCAGCCTAACAGGTAACAATATTTTTTTATTATTATTACTGTGAAACTCAGCAAATCTCTTTATCCACTTTATTCCTCATACAAATTGTCTGTATTATGGTCAGTCACTGATCTGAAAGTACAGATGAGATGAAGGGCAGGGAACCAAAGCTATCGAGGTTTTCTGGCACATTTGTTCATATGCATCACTTCAAAACAAGTAGAATAAGCTTGAAGACATTGTCCAGTAAGTCAGAGTGCCTAATTAACATAATTGCAAACCATTAAATCCTCAAATTAGTTTATTATTCAAATATATTCATGTACTTCCCTCCCCCAGGGCTCTTCCCCTAAAAGCCCCTGCTTTTTCAGCGTAGCTCTGTTTTGTGAACATCTGAAATCTGAACAAAAGAATATCCACAGTGTGTCAGACCAGTCATGCTTTTACACAGTGTGTGGGGGAGAAATAAAGGACAAAAGACAAAAGTCTTCTGAGTAAACCCTTTGAGGAGCCCAGGCTGAAGGAGGTCCCTTTACTTCTTGTTTCTGCTGTCCCAATAGCTTTTGTAACAAATCAGAATACAAACAATAGCTAAACATAAACCTAATTGCCAGCCTGGCATTATTTAGTTTAATGTTCAATTCAGGTGCTTGTTTTCAGCTTGATTTTAGTGTCTTTCTGTTAGTACTTTTGCTCATGGTGTTTTTATGCCTTGCTTTTGAAGTCCAGGGTGAAACCAGCTGTGGGACAGACACTTCCCTGAACAGGCTCTAGGAGTAGTAGGAAGGGGATTTTGGGTGGAGGAGGGAGAATAAACTTGCATATCACCTCCACAGAGTGCACACTCTTCAAATATTATTTTGTCTGAGCCAGCCCTGCCCTTCCCATAGCTCTGTAGTTCAGCATCTAATGTCAGGGAACTGTTCTAATGACAGGAGGTGGGGGCAGATCTGGTGCTTTTTGTGGTGTAACCTCTCATTGCAAGAGTGAATTAAGTCATAAGTTATTGGAGCTTCAGTTTTCTAAGTCCACCAAGTAGACACATGGTTGATTTGAAATTATCTTCAGAATCTATTTGTAGAAAATTCCTTCCTTTAAAAACAGGATGAGATCTTTCCCTTTTATCCTAGTAAGCAAGGCACTTGGGTCTTCTCTGATGGAAGAATTGGGTCTAGCATTTTTGTCACATTTGAAAATAAATAAAAATGAATTGATGCTGACCCCTTGGCTTCTATACCTTCACATGAACTTAAACCTTTCGTGACCTGACCTCAAAAGAAGGATGTGTGCAAGTAGTTTTCTTTTGGGGTATCTTGGGGTTTGTTTTTGTTTGCCTTTGCCTTCTCCGGCTTTCATCCACCAGTGCCCTCAAAGCTTTGATATGAAGAGCACCCCATGGTGTTACAGATGTTCTCCTTGTTTTTCAGCTCTTTGGGCTGCTTTTGACAGGCAGCTCTCAGCAGCCTTGTGCTGGCATCCCTGCTCCTGCTCACCTTTTCTCTCACCTGTTGGGGCACAGGGGTGTTTTATGTCTGCCCCATGGCACAATGCTCGAATTCACATCTCCTCAGAAGCTGTTCTGCTTTCCTGGCTCCCTCTGAGGATCTGTCACCCAGCCTGCCTGGGTGTTGCATTATTAACCACCAGGTAGACACGGAGTGAACCTGGTGGAAGCTGCATTCAGAGAGTGTTTCTGTGTGTGTGTGACCTGCTCTTCCCCTCCCTGGTCTCTGCTTTTCTCCCACGTGTGCCTCGGCGTGCATCGGGAATCTGGTTCCTGTAGGAATCCTCAGTGCCCGTGTTCTTGCACGCTCAGGTGCCCTGGTTTTGGGATTTCCAGGGAATTTGTCTCATTCCAGGAACAGTGGGGACATCCAGTGGTCACATGGGTTATAATTAATTACTCCCGATCCCGTCAGGGAGAACAAATTTCCAAGCTTTCTTGTTTTCCCCGCGTTTGACTTGTTTTTCATCATAGCTCATTATGCTGTAAAGTGTCTGACAGAAGGTTGGGATGACTTGTTTTCTCTCGTCTTTTTCTTCCCCTTATGTGATGCTGCTTCATATCTATCAGCAGCAGAAATCAGGAAGTTGAGTCTCTCACAGACAAATATCTGGGGATATCTTTTAATTGCTTTTCAAATTGAGGATTTGGAAGAAAGAGTAAAGAAAACATGAGCTATTCTTTTGAATGCGTAACACTGGAATAACTGGTAAATAAATGTTGCTGCTAGTGGTGACAGGGAATTTTTTTTTTTTAAAGTGGTGACAAATAATCACAACTTAAACTTTTTATACAACTTTTTTTAATTACCTCATGCATAATGCATGTGCACCTTAGTTCATCTGGTGTCTGTAATGAGGCTGAGAGGAGCTGTCTCCTTCCCTTTTCTGAACTTGGCAGTGATCAGATTCAGTCCCTGCTCATCGTGGAAGCTGAGCCTCCCATTTTCCCAACTGAGTGTTTTTTTCTGGAAGGATTCTGAACAAGATCGATTTTAAAATATACAAATGAAAATAGACCTGTTCTGTGGTTGTCACAATATAGCATAACTGTGAATTCCAAACCTTTCCTTCAGAGGATGGGAGATGCTTCTTATCCTGTCCTGCTAAATTTGTACTATATGTATGTGTGTATATATATATTTTTAATTTGTGAAATTAAGTTTAGTCAATTTAAATTAATTGAATCTATGTGTGTTTTGTTGCAGAGTCATGGAGAGCATCCAACTGTCCTTTGCTCTCTTGGTAACTCCAAAAATGGCACAAGCTGATCTTAGCATCAGAACAGCAGAATGTCTTTTTGCTCTGCATCAGTGTGGTCAAATCTGCTCCCTCATTTTTTTCAGAAATATTTTAAAAAAGTATAAAACCTCCAGGAATTGAGAGAGCACATAAAAATCTTAGCTTATTTAAAAATTAATTTATTGTAATCTTGTGTGATATTACTAGTTTCTCTTAGTGAATCCCATAGTGGAAGGACTGCCTTTATTTTGTTGTCAAATGACAAATTAATTAAAACAGTATGATTGTTCATCTGCTGTTTACCATTTCCACATTGAGATTAAATTTGTGGAAGCCATGGGAGAAATTCTAGTAAAGGTCACTGGCCTAATCATAAAATGCCTTTAAAAGTTTTATGATCCTTTAATGGAGTGCAGTGTGATAATTCCTCCTGGAAAAGCTCTAGCTCTGGAACAAAGCCTTTTGAAGGAACATGGCAACTTTGGTACAGCAGTTCTTTTCCCCAGGTTTGCATGTGGCACCATGGTGGCAATGACCAGCCAAAATGCTTCTGTAATTTGGAAAAAAATATGATGCACAAATGAAGCAAGAAAGAAGTAATGGATTTCAAATTTTACCTCTGTGAATCATGATTTCAACAAGGCAAACTCACATAAAGGGGAAAAAAAAAAAACAAACCTAAAATACATTTGACATTCAAGCAAATTATATTGAATTATCTCCACTTTATTTTTGAAATAACTGGTTTTTTCCAGTGTATCATGGTGACTAAATTTCAACAAGTCTTTAATTTTTCCTGGCTGATGGAGACGGTGGGAATAGCAGACTGGAAAATCTGTGGTGTTCTCTCGTTTTCTTCTCTTCCCTGCTGTTATTTTCCCATGCAAATTCATCTTCAATACCTACTTCAAAAATATGGATGAACATCATAAGTTAAATGATGGGTGTGACTGAATTTGTCAGAAGTGAGAGTTTACAAAGTCTAATTTTTAAAAATTGCTTTGCCTTCAGGCCAAAACCCTGTGCCTTTTACTGTCTGGCGGAAATCTTCCGAATTGTTGCCACCAATATATCGAGTTTTGAAAGAAATGCATTTCAAAGGCCTGAATAAACATTATGTGCATGGCCTTTCCATGTTGCTGACACTGCAGTGGAGACTGTTAGTGTTTCCTCAGAGTGAGGTGGGATTGTGGACGTTTGGGGGGTGTCAGGAAAGCTCCAGGCTGTACATCCTGTGCAACAGCCCATTAATCAGCTGGGTAGTGGAGTGGAACCTCACCTGCTTCCTCCTCCACTTCCTTCTGCAGGGAGCTGCTGCTCCTGCTCAGTGCCTCCCAACAACCCTCAGGAATATGCATTGCAAGTCCTGCCAAAGGGGAGTGCAGCAGTGTTTGACAGTGGAAGGTTGGGGGCTTTTTTCTGTTTGTTTTTTCGTTTTTCGAGATGAGCCTTTCCGCTCGCGCTTGAAGTTTTGCTTGATTAATGTATTCATTAGAGAGGAGTGACGGTAATGATTAAACAAAAACATCTTTAAAATGCAGAGTTCATTTCAACCCATTTGGTTTTGTTGCACACAAATTGGATTGGCATTGCATCCTGCACAGCAGGTACTCCACTTGAAATCAAAGGCAGATGCTTTTATAGGATTAGAAAGGGTATCTTGAGGGGTGGAGGAAGAGATTGAGGTTGGGGGGCTTCAGTAGCTTCTTCTTGTTACTTTTTAGTAATAATGGTGAATGAATAACCATAATACTGCTGTTTTGTCTGCTTTGAGCACTAATAATACTGTTTGCTTACAATTAAAAGGAAATAAAAGCCTCATTGTAACTTCAATTCTGAACAAATCAAGGATACTTAATTGAGTTTCTTTCCCTCATAAATAACTAATGGCACCTGAGACTGAATTTTAATGCTAAATGGCTCTGAATAAAAATATTTGACTGCTGAGTCATGTCAGACTGCCACACTTTTTTTTAAATTATCTGACTGTATGTCATTTAAGAGCTTCACAAATTACTTAAGCCCAGTCTTTGCCCAAATAGAACCCTAATGAGCGAGCTGCAGCCTGCAGAGCATTACAGTTTGTTGGAATAAATGCAATTGAAGCAGGTCTTTTGAAAGAGATCTGGGAGATTGAGTAGGGCTGCTGAATTTGATCTTCCACAAATTCACCACAGCCAGCTGCTGGCTGCAACAAGAGGGGAAGGTCTGGGATCACTTCCATGGCTCTGCAGGACCTTCCAGTCAAAATTCCCCTTTGGGCTGCCCTTTAGGAGTGAGATCTGGAGGGGTCACCAGCACCCTGAGAAAATCCTGCTCTGGTGAAACAGTGCCTAGAACACCCAGACCCCATTTGTCAGCACATGCTCAGCCAGCATTTCCCACAAAAACATTTTCAGATTGCTTTAAAAATGACCTGTCTTCATATAGGCTTTGGGGCTCCTGACTTGGGATACCTTCCTTGCAATCTGCTGTGCTTAATCATCCTCTATTTCTGCACCCCTATTATGAAACAATAAAACCAGAATTCTGAGAAAGGGGAGAGAAATATCATGTATCCCAACCAATTAAAATTTTTCTCCAGCTGATGCCATTTGGTAACATCACCTCATGTAATTTGAGTTTGCTCCCAGCTGTTGGTAAACACTGTTTTAGATCATGAGAATCATGACTGCACTGGACCCTTGTTCAGGGTTTTATACCTGGTTTCATTCTGCTACTTGGCTTGACTTGATCGTTTATGAGTATCAGGGTGTGCCTGAAGTTTGGGCTTGATGGTCCAGGTGTTTTTTCCGTAGTTTGATGTGATCTATGGAATTTTTCAACCATAGAAAGTCCTAAGATTGCTATAAGGTTTTGTTTATTATTGTTATACAATTTGAGTTTTTATGTTTTCTATATATTATCTGTCGTGTATATGGCTTACAGAAGACAGGACCTAAATTTAGATTTTTATGATCAAACCCAAGTAAGGTCTGTCATTTTGTCATTGATGATTTTACTGCAGCAGAAAAATCCTGAATTCTAGGAATCTGCAAATAGTAACTATTGCCCCTAACTCTTACTTGACCTTATTTTAAAAACTGATCTATACTGCGGATTTAATCTTGTATTTTTCTTTTCAGGTTTGCCTAGCACTAAATTTATCTGTGTTCTGTATTAACTCTTAGATTGGTAGAATAAATTCTTGGTGGGGGTTGGTTTGGTTTTCAGAATAAAGCATCTTAACTTATACACTTAACATAGGCTGGACCAAGGGAATAAATCAATAAGCTTGCATTACACATTGATGGTCCTGCTTAAGAAATGAACTTTGCTTTTTAGGTACATGCAAAGCAATGATTATTTCTTTTGCAGTAACTCACTCATTCCAGTCCTAAATCAACCTACAGATTCCAGAGGAAGATGTTCTAAAAGTGAATAGACACCTGGAAAGCAAAAATACAGGTCAGGATTCATAGAGGTACTTTTTCTGTTTGCAACACTTTTGCATGAGAGAAACTGTTGGGTTTTTTTCTGCCTCCAGTATTGGTATCTAAGCTCTTTAATTGGCTGAGATTTTAAAGAACGCTCTAATCAATGTTTGCTTCCCATTGAACTTTTGTGAGAGAGATTTGTAATGCATTCTCTTAAAAGCATGAACAGAAAAGTAGTTTGCTTACTCAAAAACAGTGCCCCATTGAAGAAAGATGTGGTGTTTATCATTCAGCAATCAACTTAATTGCCTTCCATTATGAAATTGGCTTGGGTTTTTGGGTTTCCTCCATAAGAGTTTTTAATAGCACAAATGAATTTTTCATAGAATAAGAATGGAAAAAAGTTCCAAAATGCTGAATTCAAAGATACATTTCTCCACTGTGCATTCTTCCATGCTCCTGCTGGAAATCATCGAGTCATATGTTGTTATTGCTTGTCAGTAGACCCATCCAGATGGGCTGTCCTCCTATTTTATATTAGCAGAGGCTGTAGGGAGCCAGAAATAGGCAAGTGGAGACAGCCTTGCCATCTTCCAAAACTGAATACAGGAATGTAACCAACCTCCCATGACAACTTGAGAAGCTTCACTTATTCCTTACTTCAGTAGCTCAGTTTTATCTGTAGAGTCGTTCTACTGTGAGCCTTGATCTGCTTTTTAATGCTTCTTTTCTCCATTCATAGGAGGAGTATCCAACAGGTCAGGCAGTTCCTCTCACCTTGGCTATGATGGCCACAGCAGATCCACAAGTAAGGAACTAAATCCACAGCACCCTGTTGTTGTGGGTGGTTGTAGGGATGCAGATCAACACACAGACGTGGGGAGTTTTTCTCAAAAAATTTTTTCTCCTTTTCTCTTTGTCTTTTCTCTTTCCTCTGCTTGAGAACTCCATGGCTCTTCTAATGTTGGCCTGAGCCCTTATTAACTGCAAAAATTACATCTTAAGGGTCAGCAGAAGTGACAGAAGAAGTACGGGGGCTTTCCTGGAGGCTTTGTTTAGTGAGGTGATGTCACTAAGTATTTGGGGAAAAAAACCCCAAAACCAACAAAATATTTACTTTTAGGAAGTTGAACCACTTTTTGAATTCAAAAATGTGTAGTTCTTTCAATTTATCTCCCATAAATGCAGTAGGGTCCCTTTCCTATTGGTACAAAGAAAAATTTCTTTTAAAGATTTTCCACACTAGAAGATCTACATTAGTTTATGCTGGTTTAAGTGTAACTAGTTGATGCGTGATTGTTGCACAGCTCTTTAATTTTTAGAAGTAGTCAAAATAACCCCTTAGCTTTCTGGCCTAGAAATCAAATTTTGGCTAGCTGTTGTATTTTGCTGTGGGACCTGGTCTTCACAAATGGCATTTCAGTCTATTTCATTATTGATTTCTGCCTTTCTTGACTGCTAAGGTCTGAATATTAAAATACCACTAAAGTTAATTTTTAGAGAGATTTCTAAAAATAAATGTTTTGAGGATGATGTAGGCTTAAAAAAAAAAAAACAACAATACATCCTTTCAGTGCTGCTTCTGCTTTGTGAGCATTGATTTCCTGATTGGATTTGTTGATTTGATTGGGATTTTTAACTTGGTGTTTTTAATGCCATTTTTAAATACCACTAATTTTCACAACTATTATTGTAAGATTATTGCAGAAGCACTTAAAAACAATTTCTAAGCAAGATTTTAATTTCCTCATCTCTTGCATGTAAACTGCAGTGGTGAAAGCAAATTTTGCTATTGAATTTCATATTCTTTTTTCCAGAAGATGAAAAAAAATTAAAAGCTCTACTGGGAGAAAGTTTTATGGGGTTTTTCTGGATATTCTTTTTTGGAAGAGGGAAGCTGCCACAAGAAAGAAGAAAATAGATGGACATTTCAGAATCTCTGTTTGTCTAAATTCCTCTATAAATGAATTCTCAAACTAAAGTACTTTAGGAATCTTAAAATCTAGGGAAATCAAACTGGTATCCAACACATATTAGTGGATGCAGACTTCTTCCAGTGGTAGCTGCTGTGTGTGCTTGTAGCTGTCAGGAGATCATGTGGATGCATTGTCTGATAATAGCTGTGTTTTTAACTTACCTGTCAGATTTGAAAGGCTGAATTGATGGTGTGTGTGGTTGAAACAGGATGGATGTGGATGTGTGCAGTACTTGTCTGTCAAGGAAAGCTGGAAACGTATGAGTTAATTGTATATTGTTTTGTAGTAGGGTAAATTTTTAATCACATTGCATGTATGCTTTTTTTGGTGAAGCAAGTAATTGATATTTGGGACACAGACAGATATAAATATTTTATTCAGTCTCCTAAAAATAAAAGGAGTCATATGGGTTTCTTTCATGAACTTATATGTTTATAAGGTTTAAGATGAAGGAATTTATTCATGAATGTTGAGATGCAAAAATACCATCAGCAACAACAGCTGCCTGAATCAGTTGAGACAGTTGTGACTTATATAGTTTTGTTTTATATCTGCTTTTACTTTCGAGGGCAGGGAGCTTGTAAACACTCACACCTCTGAAAACAAGTAAAAATCTCTGTAGGTGGTGACACACCTCCTTTCCCTTCCTTTACTAAATCCCAAACCCAGCTCCTGCATTCCCATCCCTCTTTGGCACTGGTGATGTGGTACAGAGTTACTGATGGGAGCTGCAAGAGAAGTCTGGATTTTTTGGAAGGAACTTATTTTCTGAGGCACTAATTGGTCTTTTCTTGACAGAGCAAAAGTGGCTCAAACCAACTGCAGTGTACATGGTGTTCTTTTCTCCAAAACTACTTCCACTGGGGCTTTTCTTAGATTGAGAAACCTTGTTATGCTGAAATCATGAGTGGGGTTTCAGGACACTGATGTGACAAAAGCATTATGTACTTAGTGTGGCTGTAGGTTGTTTTTTTAAGCTTTTGCATTCAGGTACTCAAAAACACGAGGACATCAAAGTGACAGTGTTTTATTTATTACAGAGGTGAGAGATGTTGCAGGTTAGATGCAAGTGGTGACCTTTGGTGACACTGCTGGGCATTGCCAGGGCATGGAGCTTTGTACCTACCACCATGCTCTGACTCAGAAAAAATGTGCTTAAAGCAGGAAGTGTAGCAAAAAAACCCACTGGCTGTGTTTCCCTTTTTATTAAAAAGTTAGCTATTAATGATCCTTGTAATAATCTCTGCATGTGCAAAGACAGTGGGATGTATACAGCCCCAGTGTGAGCTGGAGAGGAAAGGTGGGATGGTGCAGGTGTGCTGGAGAGGTGTTATCATCCTACTGAGTGCTGTTAGCTGGGGCATGTCAGTCCTGTCCTCTGAACTCAAACCCTGCGTGGTTTAACAGACAATAAATCAAGAATTGCTTTCAAAAACTCACGTAAAGCAAGCCTAATGGACTTTCTAAATCTGATCAGCACATTGCATTGTCCTCATTCCTATTTATCCAACTTTGATAATGCTATAATTGGTCCCTCATGAAAATATTTGGCTTAAAATCTGTGGTTTAGCATCAGGAGTTTGCTATTGTGGCTGTTTGGGGCTTTTCCCCCTCTCTCTTTGCTGCTTGTTGCCATTTGAGTGCAGCTTGTTGTTTGCTTGTGGAAATATAGATTGGGTGATCTGTCTCTTTTAGACCATTCAGTGATGAAAATTCTACTGTACCACTTTATTGTGACATTACCTGACTAGATAAAGCCATTTTCTGTCTGAGGAGGGAAAGAAGCTGGCAGTGTCTACATAAATCGTGTTACTCATTTCATGCTGAGACAGGGGTTCCCAAAGGGAGATCCTCTGGGACACGTCCCTCCTCAACAGAAAAACAAACAGAGGCACAGCCTGCTTCTGAAAATGGAGCTGATCAGTTTCATAATGTTGCTGTTAGTACAATAAACAGCTACTGCAGTTTAGTTTAACAGGTATCTCAACAACTATTAAAAAGTAAAGCACATATGAAAGAAATACAGCCTCTGCCTGCTCCCTCCTTTCCCCAAAGCACTTGGTATCACCCTTGGACTCCAATTGCTGGGGAATGACTGCATATCTTAAAATAATGTAATGCCAGAATTGCTGCTTTGTCTGGCCCATTTGAATATCATTGTCCAATATTAGAGCCAAGCAGCTCTGAGATCCATTTGTGAAAGCACCAGTTTTTAATAGCTCTTTATATTGTGAGCTGCTCACCCCTAGATCCTAATGTGCTTCATAAAAATAAGGTAAAATTCTTATCCTTGTTTTGCAGATGGAGCACTGTGGTCTTTAGAGATAGATAACTGAATATGGGAGCTGGACGGGATTTCTGGCAAAAGCTATTTTTTGTCAGGAAACATTGATTCATTAAAGCTCTTTTGCAGAAGCATATGCTTTGATGAAACTCCTGGCATGAAGTTTTCCTGAAGCATGGGACTGAATGTAAAGGCAGTTTTTCTGTGCTGGCAGAAAAGTGAGCATGGACTTTGCTCCATGGCTGCAAGGGGCCCTGGGTCACTCAGCTAGGCTGCTCAGCCCCTGCCAGGACACCACTGGGAATATCCAGGGACCACTGGGAATATCCAGGGATGCCTTTTGCTGTCCTCTCCAGCTGCTGAGACCTCTCAGTGTGGCAGGGAATGACAAAAGGGCTGATTTTCCAGAGCCTGCTTTGAATGACCGGTGGTCTGTCCCTCCCCTGCAGGCTGCCCAGGACTGGCTTTGTGTTCTTGCTAGGCAAACACCTGGAATGTCTCTGGGGTTGAATGCAAAGCAGGACAGAACAGTGTAAACTTGTATAGACTGAGAAGTTAGAACTCTCAGGAATTTTTTTGCTCGACAGAGAAAATTTTTTGCTTTGTTCTGTCCTAGTAGTAGTTACTGGGAAGAAGCTTCTGACAGCATCCTAGAAATCAGCAGCTGATGGTATTTCTGGTGAGGCTGTGTGGACACCCTTTCTGCTGCTGTGAGCCTCTAGAAGGAGGCTGTTACTCTTCTGCTGGAGCCCTTGATCTGCCATGAACAGCCACAGCTCTGACAATAACATTCTGCACGTCTCCAGTTTCTGCAACTCAACTCAAAATTCCCTTTCAGAGCCTGCAGGAAACAACCTGAGCAGTGGTAGGAGAGTCAGTGTCTTCCCAGTGTTTCTCCAGGGGGAACTGGAGATCTGACAGACTCGGTGATGTGCCCACTGTCACACAGGAGGGAGGGAAGGAGGGAGGGCTGCTGTGCACCAGGGACAGAACACAAGTGTCTGCTCCTCCAGCATGCAGAGCTCACCTGTGCTCAGCACTGCCCCTCCGGCCTCCCCTTGCTCCCTGCCCTGCCCACATCACCACATCCCCACCTAGAGGCTCAGCACTCTAGGAAGAAATTAAAATGGGGAAAAAAAAAAAAGCTACCACTTCTATTATAGCTGGTTTGGGGTTCTTTTTTAAGCACAGCCCTTTCATATGTTTTTCTTTTCCTTGTTTTCTGTGTTTGTGCCCACTTTGTTTTCCAGCCCTATCCAAAATACCCAGGACTGTGTAGTTGGCTGATTGGTGTCTTCTGGGGTCTTTTCTCCTTTGATAAAATGCTGCTGGCTGTTCTGTACCTGCTACTTTATATCCTTCTCCTTCTCATATATAGCTACCTATATCATATGGAAAGGATCAAACAGTTTTGATTTTTCCCAATGATACTGAGAAATGCAATATTTATCACAGGTTACTTGCAGAGAAGAAGAAAGGAGAATCTAAGAGTGTTCCCTTCAGCTGTTTTTCTGTCAAGGCATGGTGTATGTCCCAGTCCACTTGTTTTGCTCAGTGTGTTAGTTCTGCTCACTACCAGTTGTAATGCAGCAAGACTGATAAAGTTGGTTGCCTATTGGCCACGTGAAAGAGAAAAAAAACAACCAAAGCTGGTTGTTAGTTATCTCCACCAAAGTGCTAAACAAATCTCCCAGCAGCTAAACTCCTTTCCCATTTTATTACTTACTGTACCTTGTAAATCAAATATTTATTAGCTGAAAACAGCTTTGCTCACTGACTGATCTTGCAAACATGGGACAAATTCACCACAGCTGGCTAGTGGCCAATTGCTTATTCAGGCTGCTAAAGGAAATCAGCCTGGTGGAAAGACAAACTCTGTGATGATTTTTCTTTCCTCTCTTCCCCACTTCCCAGGAACAAACTGCTCACATCCCCTCTTTGTCTGCCATATTTACCTTTCATGGAAACGAATGTGTCTGAATGAGGTCACTGCTCCCCTTTTTGAAGAGGACTTGATTTTTGTTGTGCCTGCGTGCAAAAATGAATCTTTAGTGGTTTGAAAAGGCAGGAGCAGGCACAGGCATTGTTTCAATCAGCATACTGGGTCTGTCACCCAGTGAAATGAAAAGATCCTTTAAGCAGCTGTTTTTGCTGTCTGATCATCCCTTGCCATCTCCTGGCTTCGTGTTAACCTGTGGGGGTCCTCAACAGCCTGACTGCAGCAAGCTTGAAGCCCTTTGGATGCTGAGGGATGACAGGATGCCAAGAACAAAACTGAATTCACTCTCGCTGTCTCTTCCCCTGCAAGTAAACTTGAAAGGTCTTTGCATCATTCGAGGCTTTGCCTTTGGTTGCTGTAATGAAAGTGATTTGCTGTCCATTGTCTAATAAATATCCCCTGGAATGGCAGCACAGCTGTGCTCTTGCACTGAAAGGGGAGGCAGAGAACAAGCAGGAATTGCAGGCGTTTAGGAGAGGCTCCCCAAGGACTTGTTCAGGGACAGTGTTTCCCTCCCTGCCAAGGCCAGAGTCACCTGCTGCAGCACATGCCTTGCAGTAAATGCACACAGCAGGCTGGGTAGCAGCAGTAAATCCATTTTCAGTGACTCATTTGGGGCCTCAGGATCCACACATTGTGCCCTGAAGTTTTGCTCAGCATCTCCCCACTGATGTCCATCAGCTGCAGTTGCATTGATTTCACTGCCTATTACCAAAAGGACTTCAAATATTATTAATGTTTTGTGTCAGTATCTTTGTTCTCTGTCTCTTGGACTAATCTGAGGGATTATACAGCAATTGGCTCCTCAGAGCAGCACTTTCAGCCAGCCAGAAGCACCAGCCTGCTCCTGGGTGTGAGTTCTGTTCCCCCTGGTACCTGAGGGCTGCTCTTCTCCATCACTGCTGGTGTTGGAACCCTGGAAAATGGGAGTTGGCAACTTTCTGTGCTGACCCCCTAAAGAACACTTCATTTGGCCTGAGGCCTTGGAGGAGGCTTCCAAAATTGAATAATACAGCTAGAATCACTGGTGTGTAGTTTGAATAGAAGTGTGTAATATCACATGATAAAATTTTTAGAATTTGGGGTTTTAAAGCATAGCAATATATGGAGGGCATAACTGAGGTTTTAGGGTGGAGGTTTCTTTCCTCTTCACCTTCTTCTTCATGGGTCTAAGTGATACCTTTGTAATTAAATTTAAAAATGCTAATTTATTGCTAATATTTTCCCTTTTTCATATTTATTCCTTTGGATAGTTGAAGATGGATATATCACTTTGCCAAGCTGGAAATATTTGTATATTTATAAAAAAAGAAAAAAAATCTACATTTTGTATTTGTGACAAGATGCATGAGCATTGCTGAGCAAGAAGCAGCTGCCAGAACCCACAAATCTGTGTTAATTTTATATCCACCAAACAGGGGTGATATCTTTTATAAGTGTGCATTAACAAGATGGTCATCAGGGACGGGTTATTTGGATGATAAAATAGCCATAAAGTCGCTGTTGTTTGTTGGGGTTTTTTAATGCACTTTTAATGTGTGTAAACTATTGTTTTGAAAGATGCCTGAATACAGAGCAAGAGTGGATATGGAAAGGCAAGAAATACATAGAAAGCTGCTCCCAGAGCCACTGTAAATACCCAGCCCACACTCAGTTATTGGTTAACTGGGACAGGATGGACTCAGGCTGGTGCCAAATCCCAGAACCTGTCCTATCTGCTGAAGGATGTTTGTCTTTCCACAGGTACCTGGTGGATGAGGATGGCATGGGTGTCATGCTGTGCATAACAAGCACCAAAAGGTCAGCAATGCTAAATTTGTTGTTTGTCTTTCCTGGGTGACAGCATTGTTCTGCCATTATGAGGCTTCAGGTCTTTCCACTCTGCCCCAAGACATCTGCAGGTTACTTAGAAAATATTTTGAGGAAAATCCTGGACTCAAAAGTGTGTCCAGAGCAATCTTATGTTTCCAACTCTCATACACTTACCTAGAAATGTGCTTTCAAATCTTTGCTTGTTTGCTCCAGACTAGATATTTAATTCCAGATAAATATAGAAATGGGAGCATTCTTACCCAAACCTTTCTGGTTGCCAAGAAGTGGTGCTTTGTCATTAAAAAAAAAAAAAAAAAAAACAAAAACAAACAAACAAACAAAACCTCCCCCACAAAATAATAAAAAAAAAACCCAGCTCCTTGCTTTGTGTATCATAGATTGTAATGCATTTCTTGTTAATGGGAATAGGCCTTGTACTTGTTCCTTAAGCCAGGTATAAGCTCTAGGTTTACTGCACTTCTCACAAGAATATTTATTTACTGGGTGCTGTTAGTTATTCTGAAAATGCATTTTATTCTTTAAGGCTTGCTTTGCTTTTTTGATGGTGTTTGAGTTTTGGGGTTTTTTTAATTTGCATTAAACTGGTCCTGATTATCCAAATAGATTCTCTGACAATAGAAGGCATGAAATGCAGGGGCCCATTTACTTTTACAATGTTTTGAGTAAAAAGATTTAGGCTGAAGCAGAGAAAACCTAATTGCTGTAGTTTGGAAGTAATTTTAAACAATGAAAAACAATTCGGTCCCTTAATTTTTCAGCCAGTCCATTAAGACTGCATGATTCATTCTTTCAAACTCTTCTTTAACTCTGACTTTATTTATTATACAGCCAAGTTATGTCCAGTTTGCACCTGACTGACCCCAGGGAACTAATGGAATTTGCTGTCTGTAAATAAGAGGGTGAAGTTTTCCTGGAGGCTGGGGGAGAGGGGTGAGAGACATGTGATGAGAGGTCTGTCACCCATGCAAGTGCAGAGAAACACTTTAGTTGGGTGTCAAAACCAGATCAGAGGAAGAAAGCCTTCCCCACTAATTGGTTTCTAAATGCTATTTATGCCTCTTCTCACCAGCTTCACTCAGAGCACTCCTCACTATGACTTGGTCAGGCTCCTTGCACGCTGTCATGGTCTGTGGGGTGTGGCAGCTGCTCTGGAGCACCACAGTGCAGGTGCAGGAGGGTGTGTGCCGTGTCTGTGAGGCAATCAGGGCTCCCAGGGGAGTGGGGAGCTTGTGGGGCACTGAGTCCTGCCCTCTCCCAGCAAACATCCCTGGAAATGTCCCCTAACATTCCAGGTCAGGTCAGATGTGGCTCTGAACAACCCGATCTGGTATATGTGCCAGCCCACGGCAGGCAGGTTGGACTATGTGACTTTTAAGGATCCCTTCCAACCCAAACTATTTTATGATTCTGTGGTTTCTGGTACCTTCATTGCCAAGGTGGCTTTGGCTGCACGTTCCTGGCCAGTTGCAGTGAGTGGGGTTGACCCTGTTCTAGATTGGATGGGGCACTTAACCCAGATGAAAAAAACAAAAGCAACTCTGGGACATGATGGGAAATGTTGTTTTAAAACCAAATCAGGTCCCAGACACATCCAGCTGCACAGCCAAAGGGAATGGGATGAGCAGGAGGTGAGGAGGTGACCATGTAGTAACCCAACTCTCTTGCCTCCCTCCCAGTTGAGCATCAGGGCTAGCCCAGGAAAACTTTTTGAGAGTCTTTCTCTCTTCATTCCAGAGGCAGCCAGGCTGCTTTCCTCCCGTGAGGAGATGGGAGAAGGAGGGCAAGAATGACAGATTGGTGAAAGGGGCACTGTGCCTCTGACAGCTTGCAGATGCACAGGAAGCAAGGTTGGCAAAAGGCAGCATTAGGTGTTCCTGCTGCCAGCTAATGGTGTCCAGTCAGGTGGGTTAGCCTAACAGACAGATAGTAATGGATTAGCTGTACCAGAGCAAATGCTTTATTGGCAAGTAACCATTTGCAACCTACTGTGCTCTTCCACCCAGAATTTTCCTACTTAATTTCCTGACAAACCACTGTCCTAGCACCACCTAGTGTCCAGCCTGGCAATTCAGACGTCCTTAATGTGGGAATTCCAGGCATTTGTGGCCTAAAGAAGAAAATTCAGGGGGATTTTCTTCGGTTTTTTAAGACTCCTGCAGCAGCTTCAGACAAGTCTACAGTTGTGCCATCTGAAATAATACTTTTATTTTCACATCCTGCCATTACTTAACATGATTGTCTTCTCTTGAATGTCTGAAATCTCTCTGCGTAGAAAAGAGCAGCAATCAAGAACCTTTCCTGACAGGGATGTTGAAATTTTCACTTTCAGAAGGGGTATAAATGAGTAACACAGAGGTATTAAGAAAGACTTGGTGAAAGATGTATGTTCTTCAATGTCAGTGGCAAGGCAAGACAGTGGTTAAAATTTTGCTGCTTAAAAGCCCTGGATTATTTCCAAGGGGTGGAGAAATGGAGAGCAGAGTGTGCCGCAAAGAACAGCAAAATGAGACCATGGTGTGCCTAGCAATGCGAGCTGGCATGCAAAGAAAATGAAATTACTGCAAAGTGTCCTATTTCTCATGAAGTCAGAAGCACAGCAGGAATGTTGGCACTCCCAGTTCCAGCCTCCAAGCAGCATGGATCATTATAACTTATTGCCAAACTCTTGGTTTATTAGCACTACAGAGCCAGGAGCGCGCGTTTGTATCCCTTCTGTCAGATTGCATGCACGGGGTTAAGTCTCACAGTTTGCAAAGTGGAGCAGACTAATTACCAGAGATAAGAAATGACTCAAATCTGACAGTCACGTGTCTCCTGGGAAGGACAACCCAGGAGATGTCAGCGAGGGGGGGGAAAAATCACTGTGGGGGAAACTTTCCCAAGTTTTCAGGAGTACTGATGGTGTGCTTTCCCTAGTGTCTCACACAAATCGCAGGCAGCAGGAACAACTTTGATGGATGTGTCAGAAGGAACACTGGGTGTGTGTGTGTGTGTCACCACCACCCCTGTGTGAGTGTGGCTGTCACCATCCTTGTGTGTGGCTGTCACCACCCCTGTGTGTGGCTGTCACCCCTGTGTGAGTGTGGCTCCCTGCTGGCACTCCCTGCAGTGGCACAGCCCCGGCTGCTCTCACAAGGCTCAGCACAGCCGTGGGACCCCACTCTGGCCATGGCCACTGCCCTGAGCACTGCTTCACCTTCCCTAGAGGGCTCTTCTCCACATGCTCCTCCCTTCCCAAAGGGGAGCCCTGCCTCCTGCCCTGGTAAATCCCTCCAGGATAGAGACAGGAGGATGTGTTGCAGGAGGTTCTAGTTCTGCAGTTTGCCGAAAAATTGGGGGCCATGTTTCAAATGAGGGCTGCTTTTGAAATGGATCAGCAGAACAAATTACTAGAAGAAGTAGAATTAACTTCTGAAAGGGCCTTTGTTTTTTTGATAACAATAGACTTTGGAGAGGAAAAGAGTCACATGGATAACATTTGTGCCCCTGACAAAGAGAGGAGCTTTCTGACACAGGGCTACCCAAACCCCAGCAGCTGCTGAACACCCCTGTGCTTGCTGATGTGAAGACTCTCCACCTGAAGATTGTCACTTCACTAATGACATGATTGCTAAGATTTTGGGTGGGGATTTGTCCTAACAGATGTTTTTCTTCACTTACTTTTTTTTTTTTTTTTTAAATTATTCCTGCTGCTTTTGCCTATCAAATTGCAGATTTCTTCAAAGGAAAACGAATAGGCAGTTGTCATAACAACAAAGCTCTTCATTACCACAGGAACCTTTGACAACTTTATTTAAAACATTAAAAAAAATTAAAAGAAAAATCCAACCAATTATTTTTATCAGTCTGATTCATGTTCTTCTTAAACAGATCCTAGCAGTTACACTGTGAAGGGAGTACAGCATGAATATTTATGGTAATGTAAACTTTGGGAAAAAAATTAAAAGTGAGTTTGTTGTCTTTATGAGCTTCCTGTGGTAATAGTTCACCTTGCCTTTTAATTAGAGGACATGATGTGAAATTTAAAGGTGGAATTTTTCTTTCTTTCTCACATATGTAAAGCAAAATGATCATAGTATGAAATAAAATACCGAGTTAGTCATCCATGTGTTCTAGAAAATTACATCTTCCATTTTTCAACCAAAAAAAAAAGGATATTAGCATCCTGAAGCTAGAGGAGGAGTAATTTGTTTGTTAAGAAGTGGAGGCCCTTTGCAAAGTTGACAACTGACTCCTGTTTTTAATTCTTAGTTCACTGAAGCTGAAAGAGAAGAGAATGAAAGATGAACTGTTACTGTCCCATCTTATGGAAGAGGAAGGTGCAGGGAGGTGTTGTCCATGGCCCCTCACTCCCAAGGAATAGCCCGTGTAATTGGAAATGTGGCTTGCAGGGGAAGCTGGAGGCTGATCTGGGAACAGAGCACTGCCTGGCCACAGGAATCAGGAGCCAAAGAGTCCTTGTACTTCTTCACACAAAAGAGGTAAATAGTTCCAACTTCCTCCTGTTTAACTTGCACACTCAAATTTGAAAGATGCTTTTCTGGATTTCACATTCTAATTCTTATTCTGAAAGAAAGGCTTTCATCTGTTCAAGGCATTTATAGTATCCCTGGCAAAAGGATTTTTTTTACAGCAAAGTGAAGGATAATAGTGGAATTGCTAAACCCATACCCTTAAAATAAGTCACATTTGTCCTCCGCACATCCAGTGATGTTTCTTGCTGGGCGTAATCAACAACTTAATTCTCTCCCTCAGCCAAGGAAAGAAAGAATATCTGCAGAGACCCATCATTCTGTCTTCCATCCATAAAAGAATATAACAAGCAGCTGTTGCGTTTATCTTAAGAAGAGAACTGTGAATTTCCTCATCTCACAGGCACTTCTCCTGCAGATGTCCACAATTCCTCCATCAAGAGGACAACCATGAAAAGCAGGGAAAACCCCAAATATATAAGGTCAGACTCCTCTCCCACAATAATACTTAACCTCAGAAGTGTTGGCACCCTATTTTCTGCCAGTTTGGGGGCAGAGAGGTTTTTATTTACCTTAAAAACAGGCTGGCCACATGCAGCAGAGTTTGTTTTCCCCCTGATGGAGGGGATGGGGTGCTGTGGGTATTATTTCCTTATTTCCTTCCTCCTCCATCTACCCACAGGCTGGGTTTGATGGCTTTCCTCCGAGGGGAAATATGGCCCTGGCTCTCCTGTTACACGAGCTGGTGTTGGGAGTTATTATTTAATTATGACAACTACACACATACAAGGCACTGCATTAGGAAACACACACACACCATCTGCTAGAAGCCAGGATTTAGCTGTGGGCGTACAAGAGCAGAGTCTTAGGAGCATTAACTTTATTCCAGGAGACCATAAATGCAGGTCTTCTTGCACAGCACTGCCGAGGGAGGCAGCCAGGGGAAGAGCATTCCTCCATGATATAGTCATTACTGCTCCAGCAAGATGTTAATTTTTACAATAAATAAGCTTAATCTTTTTTATGCAGATCGTTTTAGAAAATAAACAGGCCATTTTTATGAGCTACTTAGAACCAAGGCTGGGATGGGATTTGTGGCAACGTCCTGCATACACTACAAATTGTAAGCAATTTTGAATTCCTGGGGAACCACTGCATTCATTATTTCCTGTGGGTTTTTAAATAACTTATAAATGCAACATTTTTGCATGTTTCAGAGCATTTAGAAAGCAGAATCATTGCCTGGTGCAACTCAATTCCTGATGACTGCAATCCATGGGCTGAGCTTGTAGTTTACCCCAGCACCTTTCTCTGAGTGCTTCTGGAGGGCCTGTGTGGAAAGGAGAGAGTGGGGGAGCTGCTGTGGGAGAGCCTGACCACCTTGGAAGCATGAAATCCCTTGGGCTTCAGTGCATCTCATCTGCTAGGGATGTCTGTAACTCCAGCAGAGGTTAGCAAACAGCAGGAAACTCAGTTCAGGTATCTTTAACCACAGAGCTCACTTTTAGAAAGAAAGTAATAATGCAGTTTTGGGCCCATGAGGATGTCACTATCCTGCCTGACGTGGGCTGTGAATGGTAATGTACAATAGATGTGTGATTCTGATGTGAATTGTTGATTAATGTTTGCTGAAGGAATAATGCAGCTGTAGTCTTGAGGATAACAGAGATGTTGTCTTCTTCATGAAGTATTAGAGAAAGAAATTATATTACTAGCCAGAGTTAGGCATTTAATACCTTCCATGACTAAATCTTAAGAGGCGACTGATTTTGCCTTCTGGCCAGCCCTGAGATGAATTCATTTGTATGACAGTCTCTGTTTTGGCACTGGATATGATATCATGTCCTGGCCAGAAGGTTTCACAGGTTTGGTGAGATCCTGTGAAGGAGCTGAGTCATTCCAGCCCAAAACTAGCCTGGCTTTCAGAAGATGAATGTGGCCTCCAGGTTCAGCTTGTCCTGTTGACCTTGTGGGACGTGGGCTCAGTTCACTGAGCAGAGAATTCTGGAATGGTTTGGTTTGGGAAGGGTCTTAAAGTTTATCCAGTTCCAACCCCCCTGCCACTTTTCAATAGATCAGGTTACTCAAAAGCCCCATCCAGCCTGGCCTGGGACACTTCCAGGGGTGGGACATGCACAGTTTATGTGGGCAGCCTGTGCCAGAGCCTCACCAGCCTCAGTAACCTGCCTTGTGTCTGCCTGGGAGCCTGGATAAGGCTGTGCAGCCTGAGCCTTCATTCCTGTCTTGTAAACAAACTGATTTCATATTGTTAGGAAATCTCATTTTCTCTTTATCTGTGGAAATGATGCTCAGGCACTGTGGAAAAGGGGATCACATAACCAGGTTAGTTTGGGCTGCATGCAGGCGCACGTCGTGTCGCTCCATCACAGAAACATCATCATTTTAACAGCTACAAGTTTATGTAAAACACTTCCATTCCCCATGGCAGGAAAGTTTATTAGGACTGTATTCCTCTTCTTGCTATCCACTGAGCCAGGTAGCTGTGTCTCACAATTACAGAGAGAGAAATATAGTATCTAGGCTGGCTTTCCTAGTGCAGCCTAAGGGAATTGCTGTGGCTTTCACCCCCACCTAACACATCCTCTGCAGGGCACAGGATCCCACAGACATCAGGCAGCAGCCCTGGTTTGCTTGGCCAGCTCTGGATACAGCACCAAGAAACAACAGGGGCTATGTCAACAACCCAAGCCACGAACACTGGTTTGGAACAAACTGGCAGCAAACTGAGGCTGACCCTTGGGACGCACCTGGGACATTCAGGATGTACAATGCTCTCTCCACACCCTTGGGCAGAATCACCATGGGGTCTTTAAACTCTCTAACTGTCAAAGAAGCCACTTATTTTAAAACATTGGCTTTAAATCGAATTCTAGGCAAAATAGCAAGCATAGGAAAACAACAGTAGGTTCATTTGGTAAGGTAGGTAGAGGTGTTTGTGTGTGGTTTTTTTAGACTTGTTTTATAATGTAAATACAACCTGGATGAGAAAGAGAAAAATTGTTTTCATCATGAAAGCAACTGTAATTCCCAATTAAACAGCTGCTAATAAACATTGGTATTGTTCAGTCTCTGTGGAGGCCACCACTAACATCACACAGTGTGCAGGCCCCCAAAGCTCTTGTTTGTTTCTAAAGTGATCAGGTCACACCACTCAGTTCCCCCCAATTTATTTAAAGCTGTTACTTTATTTCAAGTGCTAATTATCTCTCACAACAAACAGAGCCTTGTCAGCTGCAATTACTGGCATTACAATAGATTATCAACAGAAAAGTGTGTCTTGAAGCAAGAAGTGTTGCCTTGGTTACCAACCCAAAACGCTCCTGGATTGCATCTGTAACCACAATTTCCTGATTATACCTGAAATATTTCATGAGGGAGGGCCCTCTTTTCATCCTAAATTAGTGCAGGGCATCATGAGCCAAATTTTACCCTGCAGAACTGTGATTTAAATCACAACAGAGCAAGTTTGGAGCCAGCACTAGCATATCCTAAAGGCAAAAGGAAGGGGTTACATTTTGCATGAGTAGAGGGGGATGCATTTTGCTCTTGTAGTTAGTGTTAGAATAATTGCTGTGCCTTCCCAAGCCTTGTGCCTGGCTCGTAAATGAGAACAGGCTCTTGCCCAGCAAGGCAAGGAGAAGCAGGTGTGCTTCACAGGGCCCTTCCCCTCCCCACCAAACACTCTGACACGTGCAAAGAGCTGGCACGGGCTGGGGAGCCTTGGGCTGGTTGTGAATGCAGTTTTCAGGATGGCTGAGAGCGAGAGAGGGGCTTGATTTGCCTTGGCAGAAGGAGAAATGTCAGCAGCGAAGGAAGCGCGAGTTCAGGCGAGAAGTTGGGAGGTTGGGCACGTCTCCCATCCTGTGCCACACAGCCAAAAGCTGAATGCCTCTGCCTGAGGAATGTGTGCTTGTCTTTCATTCCACACACACTGCTTCAGACAGGAGGGAACCAAAACTTTGTGACCTTGTCGGCTGAACGAGGTTCCAGGACCTCTCAGGATGTGTGTCAGCCTCCAAGGGGCAGACAGCAAAAGAACTGGGATGCCCAAGTGTTATTTCCATTAAATGCCAAGTATATCCTAAACTGCAGTCCTACTAAGCACCATTTGCTTGGACCCCAGTTTGTGACTCATCTTTTATGGGCAGCTTTCCCCTTCTGTGCTTCCCAAAAACCTCATGATCATTTTTAATGCACAGACATCAGTTTCCTAGGCTTGAAATGGCTGCCCACTCTTTGCCTTTCTTTACTCCTAAGCCTGATCAGGGTCTCCAAACAACACTTTTGCTTACCTTAGAAGAATCTAAAAAAATTTGAGAATGCTGACCAATTTGGGTAAAATATGGTGGAAGCCTTTGCTTTTCTTTAAGTTCTTTTTAAAGCTGCTTTTTCCAACCTCCATTTAGGCAGCTGTACCATGGCAGAGTAGAGATTTGGTGGGCAGCAGGGAGGGGACCATAGCCAGGTGTGTGCTTATGGCATTTTGCTTAAAGTATGTTGAGTTCAGGTCCCAGCTCTTTCTGTATTTTATCTGTATAAAATCCATGCAATGTGAAAAAGATCATTCCCTAGGAGCATGCACTGGGAGCAAATACTCTTGCACGGACTGTGTGTTTCTTTCTCATTCACCCTCTTTCCCCTCTCTTTCCAGCTCAATCCACACAGAAGCTCCTTGGCTGTTCAGAAGAGCTCCCACCTCCACTGTCAGCTGTTTTGGCACACAGGAGAGCCCTCCCACACCTGCAGGGGCGCTGTGTCCCTCCTGGGCTGTTCCTTGCTGCTGGGGAAAGGACATGCAGGTAGGAGTCCTCTTAGAGTGGAAAAAGACATGTCTGGATGTGCTGAGTGCCTTAAAGTGCTGTAACACTGCAGAACCCCATGGGTGGTGGTGGCAAGTGAGGCTGAGCCCAATTTCCCTCTCTGAGTTTGTCAGAAGGGCTGGATCAGTGGGACTGCTGAGAAAAATAAATCACTGCTGATGGGAATATCACCTTTGAACCAATGGGAAACCACTCTGAGGAACATGTTTTTATTTCAGCTTTGGAATCACTGTCTAGGAATAAAAAAGAGGGTTTGGGAGCATTCTGCAGATCATTGGGGAGCACGCTGCAGGGTCTCATCTTCACTCACGTTTTTCATCCCCTCAATTTGCACAGCAGGAGCACTGATTTGTACTCACAGCAGAACTGGTTTCTGTTTTTCCAACCCCAAATATAAATATTTCCATAAAGATAAAATTTTAATGCAGGGCTTTATGGCAAAGGCTGTTATTTGCAGGCTGCCAATAACAAATCCATGCTGCTCTGGTTTAAATGGAAAAATTTAGAGCTGATTATAAAATCTTGTAATCAGGTGCAGCTATGAAGATATGATAATACCTGAACTGGAGACAGAAGGTCCTACTGGGGACGAAAAAGCAGAATGAAGGACTGGGAGCCAAACCTAAAGGTGCACAGCCAGTGTCTAGCATGGCAGCACCATCAGAAGAGCATTATGAGTTGCATGATAAGGTTTCCCCCAGAACATATTTCCATGAGTTAGCCCAGGGAGAGGATGGGCATCAATACAGCTCCTTCACAGATACGTTTTTGCTGCTTCAAAAAATAACTCATTAATTCTAAATAAACAGAAGTTGAAATAAAAGTAGCCTGCTTTAAGAGAAAGTAACTAGAGCAGAGGGAAGTGGCAAAGCAGCACTTTAGAGAAAAGTCTGTATACCCAGATTGGGACAGGTTAGTCCATTGTGCTCCTACTAAAATGAGGCTCCTCCCAGTTTTCCCTGACTTTGGTATATGCATTATTTTTTGTAACACCCTCTTTGATATCCTAAACACATTCTAAGGAAGCAATACAAATGTTTGCTGAACCTGGCAGAGGAAGAGGAGAACTGACCACAGCACACAGGGCTGCTTGGGATGGTGTGGGCATGAGCAGGTTTCTGTGATTGTTCAGATGTGGCGTTTGAGTGGCCTTTAATGCGCTTTGTCTGCATGAGGCCAGCCCTGGAATGTGTCTAAAAGGCTCCCCTGCTAGAGTGCAACACGTTTTGAAAACCACCAGTGCTCAGAGGAAGAGCAAATGTGTGATTTAGTCCACTGTTGGGGACCTTTTTCCTGAAAAGAGAGTTGTCACATTGCAAAATTGTAAAGCTGAATATAATGGGATGCTGACTGCACAATATGTTGGAGCCATGCTCTCCTATTATTTAACAATATAACTATGGTTATTTACCAATATTAGATTGCCAAACCACAGTGAAGCAAAACTATGTGAAAAACACTTAGCATGTCTAAAGCAAAAATTTGTTCTATCTCAGGCCATGTTATTATATTTTAAAATTTTATTAAGAAATAAATTTACTGAGCATTGTTTGCCTTAGAGGTGAGTGGTTCTGAAACTCTATTTCTTGTTTCCACATAACCATGCTTTAGTAAATTTTGAAGTTTAAACAAGAGTTTGGGGTCAGTTTCCTTAGGCAAGCTGAAGAAATTATTTCTGATGATTTAGTTAGTAGTGTTGGTGTGGTCCTCTGTAATCATAGTCCAGGCAGCTGCAATGAGGTGGCGAAATTAATCTCTGGTGCACCTTTAGAGTAGATGGATAAATAAGACCAAGAGAAATTAAAAGAAAAACATAACTTTAGACTGATTCTAGAGCTTCATTTGTTTCCTGCATACAATAGCAGTTTGCATGAAGAAGACTGAGAGTGAGATGCACTGGAAAAGTTAAAATAATTCCACTGGATAGTTTTCTTGTCTTAATCTAAAACTATCAACATGGCACTGTGCAAGCACAGAACAGAGGGAGCTACTTTATCCCACAGCTTTTGCAGTAAGAAAAAAAGCAATTTTAAAATGGAGCCTTTGATTTTCTTATTTTACTCCTTTTCTCTGAATATCCCCTATTGGTAATGCTTGCTTCTGCCTTTCTGACCACCCCCAAATTCCTCAGCTCCAGGAGCTGTGGGCACATGAGAGCTGGCAGATCAGGCCTTGGCTTTCCTTCCCTTGGAACATGCTCCCTTCTCAGATGGGGTGCTGCTCCAGAATAGAAATAACTAATGACAGTGTGAGTGCTCGAAAGCCACATGGAGGGAGGGAGGAAAGAGATGCTATTCACTTCAGCAGTGCAAATACTGTGAGAGCTTGCTTTCTACAGGCGTGTGTGGGAAGGGCATCAACAGAGCAATTACATGGTGGGTGGGAAAAGGGGATTTTGTCACTTTGGCAGTGCTGGCAGACAGAAATAAACTGCTTCTAGGGGAATAGCAGGGTAAGAACTTGCACATCAAGAGCATAAGCAGAATTAAAATGGGCCCTTAAGGGGATTTATTGAGGGCTGGGGGTTTTTTTGAAAGTGCCTAAGGCCCCTCCTATTTCATTGTGTGCAAGCCAAGAATTGGCAGCAGGGTGAAAAAGTGAGCAAAATGCCTCAAAACTAGTAAGAAACTGTTCTGACTGCAAGAGTTTGATTGAAACCTCTATGCAGCTGTTACAGAATATGGCAGAATGGCACATTCAGCACGCAGGGCTGGTGAGAGGAGTAGTGGTCATCAAAGCAGTGTGTAAGAAACCCTCTTCCTATTTCAAATCAAAAGTGGGCTCCATTTCCTCCTTTTATGGAATGGAATGGAATAGAATACGCTGGACTGGGAGAGGGAAAGGAAGTCATTGCTGTTCTGCACCCAAAACTGCAAGGTGCTGTTGGTCTTCTCTGGGAAATAAATAAAAAATTCTAATGTGGGTTACAATAACATTGGGCCATTGATAACACATTTGGGTGATGGAGATGGTTTTGCTTCCTCTTCATGTTTTTTACCTTGCAAAAAGAAAACCAGTAGTGATGTCCACCAGTGTAGATGAAGACAGTTGTAATGTGATAGTGATGAATTGAAAATTGCAAATTGCTGCAAAAGAAATACGGTGTGTGGAACAGAGAAATGTAAAACACACACTGCTATTTTGTGGACCCTGGATGCCAACAACCAAATTTGAGTCACTTGTTGTTTAGTGGAGCCACTCATCACACTGATCTGGTGCCCCAGTGCTCGTAAGGGCAGGCTGGGCTGCCATGCAGAGCACTGCAGCTGAGACAGAACAAACCTGCCTTCAGCTAGACAGCCTGGAGAATTTTCCTATGGCAGATGATTGGTGATGTCACATAAAATTGACAGCTCCTCAGACTAAAGGAAGGAGCTTGACTTAATGAGTGCTATGGGTGGGTGTATAAGCAAAGACTTCTCTAAGAATTATCATTACCTAGGAAAGGCAATTTTCAGCTGAATTGACATTGCAGTAATTAAGGGCCAACGTAGAGAATCTTGGTCATTATAACTATTTAAATTTTCAAATTGCTTAGGTTAGAATTGCTTATGATTGAAGTGCTACTGACAGCCCCATCACTTTCTATTTTCAGCCAGCTTGATTGGCAAATTGGTGAGGTGTGTACCTCACAGCCACAGTTGCACCTTGGTGCCAAAAGTCAATACCTAGGGCGGAACAGCAAGGAGCAGCTGCGGTCAGATCAAACCACAGCCAATCCAAGTTTTAAGTTCGCTCCGTGATAGTGGAAATGCACATTAAAGGGATCACTGGGTGGCAGATTGTTGAAAACCATGATGAAGGATGCCTTTGTATTTCAGTTATTTAAATTTATCTTACCTCTGAATTATCAGCACAGCTGGAATCCACACTGCTGGGCTACTAGAGAACCTAATTATTTTCCAAATTTTTTTTTCCTCTGTGCTGCCAACCTCAGATGGACAATGCTTCTCAAATGGCAAGTGTTATTCTGTGGTCATAGCAACTTTTTCAGAGATGGATGAAAGAAACATCTGGGCCATCTGAGGGGATTACATTATGTCTTGCAGCAACTCTCCTAATTTTAAAAGTGAATCATTCTATGTTGTACCCGCCAGTTGCTTTAATTCTCTTGTCATAACAAAGTCAGAGAAACTGGGAGACACAAACCATATTTTTGTTTTAACAATCTAGAAGACTTAGTGCATTATTCTGCATGAATGGAGGCACTGGTCTCCTTAAGCTTTGGCATGTTGGCCTCCTTTTCTTTCCCCTGTAAAAATGTATTATTGTGTACTTATTGTGTACTTTGTTCTACCAACTTAGAGAGAGAGAAATTTTATTTTTTTTAGTCAGTCCCTCTTCCTCTGTACTGTCACTTTTGATTCACAGTTGCTAAGTGTTGCAAAAGCTCACCAGAGGGACACTCTCATAGTGTGATTTGCAAACTTTGAAATAACACCCACCAGCAGAAGCACCATATGCTACCATGTTGCACAGTAAACTGACAGCAGTATTTCATTTATAATTTGAATTTCCAAAAATGTCACCGTTTTTCACATCAACAAATGCCTCTCGGCTTGCAGTGCATGACTCTTTCCTCTGAGTGGACATTAAATTGTGCTAATTCTGCTTGAATTTCTACAGGCTTTATTAATGACAGACACATTAAAATCAATTCCCTTTTATTATGGTAACTTGGCCTATTGAGACAAAATAAATCTGTGAATTTTCAGAATGTGCAGATAAGTCACTGGGCTTAAATGCTACCCAAATGTGTGTGTAGTTTACAGCATGTGGACTTTGTGGCTCTTTGTAACACTGATAATCCAGAGCACCCTCTTTGATAATAAAATAAAGTACTAAGGAATAGTTTTTTAATCAGTTAAAGGCAAACTTCACATAAAACACAAGCTGTTCCCTTTGTGGTTAATTTTCATCCAGCTGCACTTAAGTACAACAGAGCCAGCAGAGAAAACTACTTGGCAACACTTCCTAATTAGGGGACGTTAATTACAGCTAAATACTATACAATTTCTATGTTATAAGAGTTCACCTAAATCAATGTTATTATGGTACTAAAGGAATTAATAATGATTTCATACGTAGAAGCTGTTGCCAAACTACCCATTAGTTCAGAGTTTAAAATGACTTTACAATGAAATCTCTAAATCTGTGTTACATAAAGCGCTGGAGCACTCACAGACAATCCCACATGGCACTTGCTTTGTGCACTAATAACTGTGCCTGATGGCATCCCCTGCTCCTGCTGGAGAGTTGAGGGAGAGGCAGGGAGGGAACACAAGGCACACTTGACTCCAGTGGAGATTTTGGGTGCAGGTTTGGTGCCCATTTCATGGGGCACGCCCACAGACACTCCCCGGCTCAGGTCCCAGTGCTGAAATACAAACTGGGGGTGTGCAGGGTGGGATCACAGCCCCTCTGGCTCCAGGCCAGGGCTCAGACATGCTCTTCCACCTAGGATGGAGAACCTCCTGTGGAGCTGATCCATGCTGAAGTGTCCTTCACTGCATCTAGTCATCTTGGTGCTTTAAATGCAACACAAGGATTAAAACACTTTTTTTTTTTTGCACCTTGCATTTCTGGCAGCATCTGCCTTGTTAAAATTAAGGTTTAGCATTTCTAAATCAAATCCAAATTACCAAAAAGGGAGGAACATTAACCTACTATGCAGACAGAGAATTTCTCCCAGGTTATTTATCCTTAATCTGTTAATGTCATAGCAGCCTTGTCAGTAAAATGGAGAGAGATCAAGACTGGCCTGGATGCACAGAGCAAACCCCTGATTTGTCAAAGCCAGGGAAGCCACCAGTGTGCAGTTCCATTTGCACAACTCTCCTTGTGTTCAAAAAGTAGCTGGTCTTTTCCCCTACCCTGAGTTATTGCTGCCCAGGGAAATGCTCAGCTGTACCCTTCATTTCCATGAAATGGAAATTCTTCCCCCTTAGCATCCAGCTCCTCTTTTTCCCATTCTGCCCCTTTTGCTCACCGTGGTGGATGAGGTCTGATGGGTGCAAAGAGAAACCTGAATTTGGTGGATGGCAGAGGGGAGCTGCTTTACAACATCATTAATTATTTCTCAGAAATGGACAGAGAAAGATTTGTGTTGTTGCAGGGAAAAGCTGCTCGATTCGTATGTTTTAGAGCACATCAGGATCAAAGCAAGTTACTGATTTATTAACACCATATAATTAACTGGCAATCAGTGAACTATAAATCCAGGGTCAACATCAGCACCACAACAGATAAACCACAATACAAGATGCTTTCACAACATAAACAAATGCTTGTAAATTCAAAAAGGGCCTTCCACATGTCATCCCCAAAAATCTCCCACCACATTCACCCTACATGAGGGTGAAGAGGGACCCCACAAGGCTGCAGATGCAGCTTAGGTTCCCTGGACTGTCAGTCCACAGGGAGGGGGCACTCCTTGCCTCACTGGGCTGGGAATGTGAGGGGCACCCCCAGAAGGGTGAGAGAACTTTCAGGAGTTTAATGCCCAGCACAGGAAAAGTCACGTTCAGCAAACACACGCAGAGTTTTGTAAGGCAGCTCCTGAGCTGCTGGGCTTTGAAGAGCCGACCTCCAACCAAGTTATAAAAGTTGTTTTGCTGCACTGCCCCAGGATGGGAATATCAAAAAGATCAGGAGATAGATCCAAAATTAACCCTTTCTAAGGAGTCAACTGTGAGAACACATAGAGGAAATGTTAATAGATCGATACAGGTATCCACAATCACTAAAGAAGGCAGGCAACACTGGGAAACTTTACCTGAAACCATCACCCACCCTGACTTTTCTTGAAGTTTTGATCCATCTGGGAACAGTAATGACCCCGTGGGGTTGCTAATCCAAATGTTTTCTAACACTGGGTCCCTGTGCACAGCACTCTACTGGGACATCCCTGTGCCAGCCCAGAAGAACAAAAGGCACAAGGCCAAGCAGGGGAAGCCCAGAGCAGAAGCCAGGCAGGCAGGAAAGCTGCAGGGAGGTTTGTGTCCATGGCCCAGGGTATCACTACTTTGGGGCAGGATTACCTGACATGCCTAAATCTTGGTTGTACCAGTTTTCACTCCCATCCCACTGCTCTTCCTTAAATAAGTGAGCACTCTGCCTGCAAACCACAGTGTTTCGCCTTTCACTTTGTAGGGAAAGCACTTTTTGTTTAAGAAAACATATCCATATCAGCACTAGAATTGTATTTTAGTGAAACATTCAGCAATATTTACACCAGCAGAACACTAACAGATAGTGCTGCATCTTTTACGTATGGAGCAAAGGGCTGACTTGCAACAGACTGCTATTTTGATAAGAATACCTTCTGCTTAGGAACTATTCTTAAGTTTATTTTCCAAGTGTTATTCCAAATCCATGTTATAAAATGTTTATATGTGCACTTAGGAGCGTGGTTATGGTATAGATGTAAAAGGATAGAAAAACAAGCCCCACAACTGGTGTCTTTTCTCATACTTAAAATGTCAGAATGGATTTGCAGTTCTCTCACCCTCAGGCTGTGCAGAGCCAACCCTCACAGCTCAGGAGATGCTGCTAATGTGCCCATGTGCCCCCCAACACCTCCATGGTGCTCCCCAGGGCAGCCCAAGAAATGCAGAGGGAAGCAGAGTGGGTCTGTCACCTTAAGGATGTGAAAGGAGATGTTCCTGTGACAATAAAAGCATTCCTAAGTGCACCTCCAATCACAAATCATTTTCAAAATTGCTCCTGGCTTTTTAATTTCTTTCATTTGGAGGATTTATAGTGCTCTGATGTGCCAGAATGTTTATTCCATGGGCTGCCCGTCACGTGGCACCCCACTGGCACAGCACCAGGCTCCAGTCCATGTTAATCTGAACCTCTGCAGTGATCATCTGCAGCTTCTAATGAATGGCTGAGAACTCTGGGTGTAGCTCTTGCAGTGATTAAAGTTAACATCAGCACAGAGTGCTTCTGTGTTTCAGCCTCTTCTTGACGGCTGTTTGCCATTCTCCCTTTTTAGTATTGCCATCACTGAAACAAAAAGCTCCTTGTTTGAAAATTATTTATGGAGTGTTGCAGTACTTTATAAGATTTTCATACAGCACTCTGTGAGCTGGGATCCTTCTGGATTAGAGTGTACTCTCAATTTCAGTCCACGGATGAGAACTACTTGATTTCTTTTCATAGTTTTTTCTTTTCTGCAGCTCCAGAAATGGCCATGAATATGTATTCTGTCTTCTGACACTCCTTTGTGCTGGCTTTTGGGGAAGGCTGTACAGGATCTGAGAAGTTAAAGATGGAGTGGACCCACAAGACCCATCTATCTGCCTCCCTGAGCAGGTTTGTGCTTTCTGAACGTGGCTCTCCTGGCTTGGGTTGGGTCCCAGCTGAGGGGCTCCTGCTGCCTCCCTGGTGGGCTGCTAACAATCTTAGATAATGACTTACAGAAAGGCTTGTTGGCACTCATCCTAAACTTCCCCTTGGTTATTTTTACCTGGTGCCCCTCATATAAACCTAGCACTTTGTATCAAACCATTTTCCTCCATTGCTGGAATTCACATTTACCTCCATCAACATCTTTGCATCCATGATGTGCAAAGGCACAAGCCAAGAACCACAACACATCCCAGCAAGGGCTGTGTGCAAACAGGACCAAACAACCAATCTCTGACTCAATGAGTTAATTGCTCAGACAAATTAAATTTACAGCACGTGACAAGAAACAAGGAATAAACACTGAGGCCTGGAGGGCAAAGCATATCAAAATTATAAAAGATTAAGTTGCCCATGCTATCATCTCTCAACCTTTGTAAAAGCCACTTCCAGTGACAATGCTGTTTCCTGGTCCATCTGTCTGTCTCCCAGCCATTCCCAAAACTAAACTGGTGGGAGATTGATTACAAACCATTTTCTTTTGGTCTTAGTATTGCTCCTCTCCAGAGGAGGAACCTTGTTTCTGGCAGGTTCCCTTCCACTCCTGTTAGATCACCTTACTCTTGCTCTGCATCTGGGCTTCTGGGTCATTCCCCCCTCACCTCCAATGCCTTTCCTTCCATTCTGCCTGTTCCCTCTGGCACTCCTTGTTTCCTTTATTCTTCTAACCTGTGCCAGTGCCTTTCTTCCCCTCCAGCCTGGCTCCTGCCTGCTGATGGAATTACTCTGGCTGGTTTTACTTTCATGTCTTTCAGAATCTCTGCTGCTTAGTGTGTAACTCTGGAACTTCATATTAGGTGTTAGTAAGGTCTCTTCACAAGGGAGTTAGACAAAACAATCCCTTTCTGGCTGGAGAATCAAGGACACCTGGTACCTAAAAGCAGAAATAACAGTGTGGGAAAGGGGACAAGCCTGGGGGCTGAGACTTCATGGGCTGGGGCTGTGGTTGGATAATTGACCCTCATGGGGTCAACTGATTTGGGTGTAGCCAGGCTCTTGTACTGCCCAAAGTGGATCCTTTCAATAAATACCTATTTTATTCCTTTTGATCTGTCTAGTCTCTGTTCCAGGTCACACCACAAAGGCAGGTCCCAAGCAGCAGGACCATTCTGCCTTCCCCTTGCCACAGGTTCATGCTCTGAAACACTGGAATTTCACAGATTTCAACAGCCCCAGTTTCTAGGTGTGGGCTGAAAACTCCCAGCCCACTCCTTATTTTTATTCAGCTTTATCTTCTGACATTCTTTTTGTAGAAAGTTCAGTCAAGGAAGACACCTACCTAGAAAATTTCAGTCCAAGCAATTAGCTCACCAGTGTCACAATTGGAGCATAATGGAGAATAAAACGTTTATGACTCTTATAAGTGTTTGAGACTCCAACTTCTGCCTGGAATAAGTGTAATTTCTGAGGAAGGATTTAAAGCTCTATTTGTGCTTTGCTCATGCACTTCACTCCTGTTCTCTGGAAACATACCCTACTGACCAATTACACTGTGTTCAAACACACAAGCAGCAATTAACTTACTCATCTGCCTCACCTGTCACACGTGTATTTAAAATTCTCTCTTAGCATCTCAGCGTTTCTTAATCTCGTCAGCAAAACCCAAAGCACTCATGTATTCTTAGGCACAGCACTTTTTTTCTGCTCTCTCCGTGTGTTGCACCAGTTTTACACCCCATTGAGTTCAGGAGAGCTATACAGCAGGAAATTAGGCCCAAAGTACATATAGAGGTTTAAATCCCATCCTAAAACACTGTAACACACTGCTCTGAGGCCCTCTAATGGAGACAATGGCAGCCATGATCAGCAAAATGAAATGGAATTAACACTAAACAAAGAAATTTCCACTGGAGGAGGCAGCTCAGGGAGCACATACTCAATGAGGAGTGGATAGATACTTCAAGTGACTTTTATTTATGTTTTTATTTGTTCATTTAGAGCAGAAGGTCAAGAGGATTTCTTTTTTAGAGAAGCAGGAGTGGGAAGTGGATGAAATTGGATCAAAGGGAAGAGTACAGGTGAGACCTCCTGGAAACCTCAGCCTGCACAACTTTGATGGGTAAGTGATTTGGTGGGGAGCTCATTGCATTGTCACTGGGGACATCCCTGCTGTGTCTCCAAGGACAGCCTGTGGGCAGAGGGGCTGCAGTGAGTGGCCATGAATACCTGTCCATCCTCTCTGAAAATGCTGTGTCTGGTTTGCCTGCAGTCTAACAGAACACATTGAAGTAGCTCTGTACCCTCCCACTTTGACCCTGACTCACCCTGTATAGTCCTTCCTCTCTGGCAAATCCTGCACAATGCCAAGACCTTCCTGCTCACCAGCAGCTCTTCTTAGGGGTCTTGCATTGGGATCTTACCAGGCATTGTCAGGACAAGCTTAAGAAATGTTTCAGAAATTATAAAACAGCCTTGCCTTCAGTCTGCTGGGGATAACCTTTTCTTCTGCCTCAGCTGCCTCCTCCTCACCTCCTCATCTTAAGTGTCTCAGAGAAATAGGAGTTGTGGGAATTTCCTCAGGATAATGGTAGAGAAAAGCAAAGATATTTTTCTCAATCACTGTAGGAATATACTAGCGCTGGATCGCATCAGGTTGTTTGAGTATGTTGGACATCCACACTGTAACAGCAGCCAAAGATATCTGTCATTTCTGACTCTTCCTGTAAGCTGAGGCATTAGTCACAGAGCTGTGCCTTTTTCATTTAAACCTGCATTCCAGAAATACAGAAAGAAACCATGTAAAGATTATTCCCATTTCATTAGCTGACCTGAACTAGCCAAGCAATCTATGCCAGTACTCCAAGAAATGTATTGGCTCCCTGTCCAGCCTCAGTATGTCTTTAGGAATTTATTTAAAGCTCCTTGGGCTTTAAACAGGTGCAGGGCAGGTCACTTTTCAGATCATGAGTTTTTAGGGGCCATTCTGAAGGACATTTAGCAGAAGAGACCCAGGATGACGCTGATTTATAGACTGGTGCAGGCATTTTGTGAGTATTTCCTATCTCCAAGGATGGGTGCGGTCTGGGCTGACATGGGGAAAAACTATCTGTCTGTGTAGATGTTCCCCACTCTGCCACTCTGCCATCAAACACTGAAATAACCCATTTAAAAGTGCTGAAGAAACTACAAGTCAGTCCCTGGTGCCTGGATCTATAGTTAGAGGGGCATTACTGGATGATGTGATCCTACCAGATTGCAGAGTTTATTTCTTTACAACATTAGAGGACTTGCCAACCCTGAAGGGACTAAGGGAAGGAGGATGGAGAGGATGAAACCACCTGGATGTGCAGCACTGCAGATTTAAAGCTCCAAGTCCCAGGGCTCAGCACACAGAGCATCTATTTAACATCCCTGCAGCTTCTGGGCTTCAGCCTGAGAATTGCTCCAGCACCACGAACCACAGAGCCTCCTCTCGGTGCCTGCATTAGGCTTTTCTTAACATTCAGAGGGAAACAACAAAAGTTCCCCTTTTCCTTTACAGCTCTTCCACTTTTCGCCTAATGAAGGTGGAATATAAAATGTTGAAGGAAAAAGCAGTTTTTCCCCCTACAGTAGAATTTCTTTTTCAGTTATTTTTAATCTGACATCTGTTTTAACATGCATTCACACACTGCATTTATTTTAATTTTTTCCCTCCCTTGTGTTTTATTATTTACCTCCCGTTTCAAAGAGATCACAAAAGATTACACTTCAGTGAAGCAATAACAGTGGTGGCAGTGATCTCTCTTCCTTCTCACAACTTTTCTTCATGCCCCTCTGTTTTTCCTTTATCTACATCTTCCCATCACTGCTGTCCCAGAGGCCTTGTTACAGCTGCTATCACACGGGGTGGAGGCATTCATGGGTTTTTTTGGAATTGGACAGATATGTGCTAACCAGAACACAAAGCTCTTCCTGTTCAGAGCCCCGAGAGTCACTCTCTGCTCTGTTTCAGAGCAGAACTTTTAAAAAAGTTCCACCAAGAAATCCCACTCTGGGTCAACTGTGCTGCCTGTGCTTTGAAGAAAGCCCCAGACTCTGCAAAAGGCAGCAGAAAGCAGCCAGCACTGAGAGATGCCAGCCTTGAGCCAGCCTTCTGCCACGGTGCTGGCTGAATGTTTCATTTCCCCTGGAAATGAAGATAACATCCCTAATCATCTTACGTGTAATTAAATTAAATCAGGGAGCATACTCATTCTTCACCTTCTCCTAAGATGCTGGCTGCTCGGGTCTGAGCTTTAGAGTGGAAAAAGGAAGAGTTCTCGATGGACCAGCAATCACTAGAGAGAGTTTTCCACTCTTTCCACACTTCCCAGCCCCAGGGCAGCCTCTCAGGCTGGCTGGTGCAGCTGGCAGGCTCAGTGGTGATGCTGCTATACCAGGTTGTGACAGTGACAGTGGCAGGGACCCCTAACCCATGGGATTACCTCAGCCCAGACATAGGGAGGGAACTGGTTGGCTGCTTTGCCTGTTTGCTTGTCTTGTTAACTAGTAAAGAGGTGAGAACTCCTTGAAGACTTTGAATAAAAGCAGAGCTTGTGCTATTAGTTAAATGTAAAAATCAGGTTAGGAAGGTTTCCCTCACCTTTCTGGGCAAATCATCATCCATCTTAGGGTCTGGTTGCTGTTGTGTATAAAAGTGATGCTCATCTCCACCAGCTAAGCCTGCAATGGCTCAGGAATTCAACCTCAGGAAGAGGTGATGAGAGGAGACATCACTGTCTATTCATATCTGAAGGGAGAGTGCCAGAGGATGGACCAGGCTCTGTTTGGTGGTGTCAGCAGGAGGACAAGAGGCAACAGGCAGAAATTGATGCTCTGGAAGTTCTACATGAACACCAGGAAGAACTTTCCTGTGCAGTTACTGAGCATGGAACAGATTGCCCAGAGAAGCTGTGGGCTCTCCCTCAGTGGGGACATTCCAGAACTCTCTGGACACAATCCTGTGCTGTGTGCTGCTGGAACAGAGAGGTTGGGCCAGCTCTGGCCCCTTCCAACCTCACCCACTCTGTGATTCTGTGATTCCTCTAGTCCTTCCATGCAGAAAGCAAGACTTGAAAAAACAAGAGTAGTCATTTCCAGTATGGCTTCCTCAGTTTGTTAACACTGTTTAAAAAGCCCTTTGTTTTCATCTCAGCTAAAGAAGCAATTTTAAATTTATGATTCTCCAATTCAGTGGTTTCAAACACTCCCTGTGATCTCAGAGATCTGAAACTTTTATGCCTCAAGAAAGCTTTGCTGTAGTTTTCTGCACTCATCATTCACTTACTCCTGATTTTAGGGAGTGCAAGGGCTGCAAACATTCTTGCTGCTTCTTTCTAAGTCTTATCACCTCTTAATTTAGCATGGTTCTGACTTCCTGTGACTTCAATAGTAACAGGCAATCTGTAATTTTACCAATGCTGTATTTACATAATAAGAATACTCTTCTCTGCAGTTGCCTTGTTACATAAGGACTGACCAGAAGGATAATATTCTTTCTCTCCTGGGCACATTGCACCGAATAAAATAAATAAAAGCTGTTCCCTCCTTTTACTCCTACCCCATACATTACTTATCATGCAGCTGTGATTTCAGCAAAAGCTCACCGAAATTTGGATAAACTTGCTGTTGCTGTTCATCGGGGTTTTTTTTCTCCCCAAGAGAGGCAAGGAGCCAAAGTTCCGACTGAGCAAAATAAAATTAAAAGTAGATCAGTTTTTTCTGTCTCTGTGGCATGTGCTGTGGTATATAATGTATGTTCCCTGCTTCACAAAGGAAATGAAAGAATGAACTTATATGACTGATGAAATAAAGATATCAAAGTATTACTTGCCCCAGCTGATATGTGCACTTCACATATAATTACTATTTAATATCTTTGTTTCCTACAAACCAGGAAAAAAGCCTACCCTCTCACCCAATTCCCTCTTCTAGTAAATAAGCTGATGCAGAATATTCTAGATTTGCAGCTTCTACTTTACTTTCTTCTTTAATTTATTCTCTTCTTTGCAAAGTAATGTGGTCTACAAAATGAAGCTATTTAAAATCCTAAATGAATAAGTGTTATAAAAATAATAAATTAGTATACAAGACTGACTTGCACAAAACATATGTTACACTCTTAAATATATTTAGACACAAGTGTATAATTGCCTGTTCCTTTTCTAATGGCCTGAAGCACAGAACTAAATCTGAACTTTTCCCAAAGTCTGCGCAGCGACGGAGTGCAGCCCCCCCAAAGCTTCCCAGGAGTTCAGGTCCTCACGTGCTGCCTGCCACCTCCACAAACTTCAGCTGAAGAGCAGCAGCAAAAAGGTGGGAAAGGTGGAAAAAAGGGTAGGGAAGGGTTAGGGTGAAGGGCAGCAAGCCCAGGAGCCCACACAGTGAATGCTCCCAGCTCCTTGTGGGTGGGAATGCAGGTCCTGCCACCTCCAGCCCAGCTCAGAACTTTGGATAGTCCCTGCATTTGGCTTTGGCACAGGCTCAGTGCTTTGGGAATGCTCCTGGCTCTGCCCAGCTCAGCTGGCCTCCAGCCCTGCCTCACCCCAGGATGGATCCCATCCCTGCTCAGTGATGCATCCCCTTGGATAAACCTCGTTCCCTGGCCCGGTCCCTTCCTGCTCCTGGAGGCATCCCTGGCCCAGCTTGAACCCCTCACAGCACCCTGGGCTGTCAGTAGAGTCATGGTTGGCTGTCACAGCAGCTCCTGCAGGAGAGAGCAGGTCAGGGTTGTGTTGGTGGCCCACAGACACAAATAATGTGAATATAACTTGAATCACCATGGAGTTAAACAGACAACCACTTGCTCTGGAACACTGAGCCTTCTGCTCATTCCTGGAAAAAGAAAAACCTCCAAACCAGAATCATCTTTATTCAGATGTGTTTACAGACTCTGTTACTTTTTGTTTTTTCTTTTTGACAAAAATATAAAGATTCCAAGAGAAAAAAATGCTTAAACTACTTTCCAATCCAGCTCCTCTGCAAACAATTGTTGGCTTGGAGTTGCACAGTATTTCACATAGGTGTGTTTTTAACATTTATGGAGAAGGGAAGTGGCTATCCTCAACTCTTCAGGAACCTCTCCCTCTGCAAACAGAGCCTGTCACCCCTCAAGTCACCAACAGTAGCCCATGTGCACATCAAAACTGTTGACAGAATTCCTCCTGGCAACTTCTTTCATCAACACAGTTTCCATGGAGACAGTGAGGTTGTTCTCAGAGACTCATCTTACACAGTGAGGTAGCAAAGTTGGACCTCCATTAATTTTAAGGAGCTACACAGAGTCCTAAACCTAGAAACTAAAGCTCCTCCAAAAAAATAGTTTCTATCGTCGCCCTAATTGTCTGAAAGACAACCAACAACAAAAAAGTGTGGTTTGCAAGTGGCATCACTTCCTGCTATGAAAGTATGGGCATTTATAACATTTAATAACATTTATGGAGCTTGAGCTAAACAGCAACAAAATCCAGGCTGGGAGGACATGGCAGAGGGTCAGGCTGGCAAAAACCTGGTGGGAGCCAATTTCTTATAAGAGGCTCTGTATTTCTGAAAGCTCAGCAGCAGAACTTACCTCTCCATACGCAGACAGGCACTTGGATTTTTCCTTGGTGGAATTGGCAATGAAATCAGAAGGAAAACTCATGGTAAAAATGGGCCATTTTCAGGAAAACAAATGTGAAAACAGAGTCACAGCTCAGCCTCATCTTCTGTGCTGAGACCTAAAGCAGAAAATCACTGAAAGCCTTGGATGAACCATTTCCTGAGAAATTAAGGCCCATTTTGAATCCTGAGCACTTAGTATAGGATTTTGCTTTCTGTATATGTTGTTTTTCTTGTTTTTTTCCCCCTAATCAGCTTTCCTATCTGTCCAGGGTGTTTTGTAGCACTCTAGTGATTCAGGTGGTATAGCCAGATAAATAACAGAGTTATTATCTTTATAATAAATCTCTTTGTAATAAATCTCTCTGTAATAAATGCACCTTGTAGCTTGATTTACAGCAAAATCCTCCTCCTCCTCTTACTTCCATGATGAGACCTACTTAAGTCAGTGAGACTAGTCATGATGATAAGATAATTAAGTTTTTAGTACAACTCTGGTTAGTGAGCAGAATGCAGTTCTGATATAATGAATCTACTAGCTCCAGTCTGATACTCAAAAGGTGTTGGTGATTTGGGTATTGTTCTTAACGTGCTCTGAAAAAAGCACATTTTTTTATATTCAAGCATGAAACCCCATATAGGACACAATTCATATCATCTTTTAAATTAAAGTATTTCTTTAGGAACGGCAAAGTTGGAGTTCAGCCAGCCTAGCAGTGACACTTGCAAACTGACAGTCAAACCCCCCTACATTAAAATGGAAAGATTTGCATGAATGTGTTTTAAAATGACAGGAGACAGGAATTGGAGCTTCTAAGCAAGTTAGACTAAAATTTTAAGAGTAAAATGCCTAAAAATAGGCCCCTGAATGCATAGTTAGGCACCTGTATAGAGACTGCTTGATTTTCAGTTGTTCTGATCACCCAGAGCTCCCATTAACTTCAGGAGCAACTGTGGATACTCAGCTGTTCTAGAAATCAAGCCACTTTTATTCAAGGGTCTAAATATGGATGTCTGTGCCCAAGTTTGGGGGGGAAAATACAAAAAAATAAAAAAGAGGTCTGGCTGGTTTTTTGGGTTTTTTTTGCTACATTTTATAAAAGAAGACATTTTATAAAAGAGAAGTAATAGCCAAGTCTCATTCTTCTTTCCCGTCACAATGCTTGAAACTGAATCAACAGAACAATTAATAGTGCAACACATCTGTGCCAGAAGATTTTGTCTGAGGTGAATGAAAATCTATTCCAAGATTGGTAGCTCTTAATTAGCAATCTGAAACATTCCATAGATATTTCATATTCTGTGATTGCAAAGTGTTACCAGGCCACCTAAATCTTTTTCATAGCATTTCAGTGTTGCCATTAATAAGCTTTCCAGTCTGGCCTGAGGAACTTTGCAAGATTAACTTTGCAAATCTGTATGTATTAACTATTTGACTATTTCAGAAATGCCACTTTTTTCTGCTTTTTGGATCAAGTACAACCAGCAGACTTGAGCATATTTTTAAATACCATAAACCATGAAGAAAGGAGAATTAGGCCTTTAATTCTGTCATATGCTCTTGGTTGTCAGAAGACTTCTGAATGCTGTTTGCTTAAAGACCTCTTTTGTAAAAGTAATCCTGAGTTGGTTTTGTGTCTAAGCCATTGCCAGTTCATGCTGAAGTGCATAAGTGCCAGTCACATGATAGAAAATCTGCAAGAAAAAAAGAAAATTTATGATGGAATTATATATTACTATAAAGCTGCAAGTGTCAAGGAAGTAACAAATTAAAGGCATGCCAGATGAGGATATTTGTTTGTGTTTGTGCATAAAATATGATGTAATATCCCTTAATATGTTTGTTTGTAGGATATGAACAAAGGGCTCATGGTGCTGTGTTTGGAAAGAAAAAAGCAAAGACTCTTCAAAAAGAGCCAGGTACAAGTCAATGCTTTCCTCTGTCCTCTGGTTTTGACTATTTCAGTATGTCTGTTTTATTGAATATAATGACAGGGACATTTTATTTTCCATGGTTTTAGACAGCATATAACAGTAAGAGCTTTGGTTATGGCTGGGGCATTTGTGCAATCCCTGGCAGATAAAACACAAAACCCTTAAGAAATCAGAACAAATGGTGCAACACAATCACTGGCTGTGATCTAACACCCAGAAGTGATGGCACTGGCAAAGAGAAAGTTCATGCTGCTCTGTCACAACCGGGGACATAATTTTAGGTCAAGAGTGAGGCAGAGGGAGCAAGACAATATCATTCTCATGGTAGGAGTGAGCCAGGGGTTTTCAGCAGTCATGAATATTAACCTGACATCTCTCACTGTTCTTAAAACATTTCTTAAAACATGTCAGTATTTCAATTGCTAGGAAAGGTGAGGAAAGGGAAAAGACTGGTGCTTTTGTCCCCCCTCAAATCCCCTATTTTTCCTCATTTTCCCAGCAGCAGCAAAAGGATAATGACTCTCAGGTATTTTTCCTGGTTAAAGGTAATATCACCTCCTCTCTTAATGAACATGGGATCAAGACCAGAAGCCTTCATGTTTTGGTAGTTCCCATGACACTGCACTGTTCCCAATTACTCTGCATCCTTCTGGGTTGATACCTGTGCCAGTGATGTAGCTCACAGGTACATAGGTCAGAATCTTCCTTCCCACTGGGAACCTCTTCCCCAGGAAACAACCAACATGTGAAAAACCCTGTCAGCAGCACCCATATGTAGGATGAGATGTGACTTTCTCCACAGGGTGGAAATACACCATGAGGAGTTGGGGCACAGTGACACAAAGGGTCTGTGAAGCTGGGACTGAAGGGGAGAGCACTGCCATGCATTTGAAGAGACTCTGTACATGCACAAACTGAGCTCTTTTTGCCCAAATTTTGTAAAATTTTGCACTGCAAACATGGCCTAGAGCATGGTCAGCTGCCCCAACATCAGAGCCCCAGATGTCTGTATCGACAGCTCCAACTTAAAAAAATACTGAGCTGGAAGGGAACCTGGCATTAATAATGAATTAGATGGATGTTCCATTTCTGCAGAAGCAGTAAGCCAGCCCATGTAGAAAGATTACTTTTGTTCTCCACGAGCTGTAAGCTGCCAACAACCAACCTGCTGCTCAATGTCTCCCAGTAGGCTGCTGGCACCCAGGCGGAAGAGCTCTGGTGTCAGCCACTCCACTCCCAGCTCCTCCTTCACCAGCATGAGCCAAGTAATAGCTTCTTGGGCTGTCCTAATGCCCCCTGCAGGCTTAAATCCAACCTTCAGAGAGAAGAAAAAAATAATGAGTATGTGCAATACACACTGTGGTCCATCAGCAAGCCTAGAAGAGCAATCAGTGTTTGCACAGCTGCAGTCTCAGAGTGCCTGCGATGTATCAGCCCCACCTGTAAGGACCTGGCTGCAAACAGGACAGGGTCTGGACTAGCTTTGGGAGCTATCAAGCCTCAGCCATCACTGCCAAACATTTTCATCCTGAGGGAGCAATACTTTTGACCCCTGTGCACCTTCTCAGTAGCTGGGATTGAGGTCCAATGGGAGTACTTTGCCTCCAGCACAAGGGATTTAGGCAGGACTGGGGTAACTGCATAGTGCCCATGCCATCATCACCTACTGCCAATCCAATTCCAAACACAGAACAACAAATACACAACAATAACAAAACATTGAAGATGCTGCATGTGAGGTGGCTGACTCATGGGCAGCAGTGAGTATTTTATAAAAAGCCAGTGCAGCACAGTTACACATGATTTGGCTATACATTCAAACTTATCAGAGGTTTAATTTTCATTAAAATTTTCCAAAAGGGAACTAAATTATATCTGTATCAATAACTGAAAGGTGCTTCACAAGAACTGCAGAAATTCTGAGAGGTGTGTCATATGTGAAGGGAACTGCCACGTTTGCAAAGGCACAAACACCAAGGAAAACTCATCTTTGAGGTAAAGCCTGTCTTGAATGCCATGATGGACCTGCTGTGCACTTGGCATACACCCCTAATGCCAGCCCTTTGGTTATGTGCCATTTAAACACATCTCGTTCTGGGACAGAGCTTGTGACACTCAGCTATCAAATCCCTCATCAAAAATGCCAAAATGTTGGCCTGTAGCAGCTACCTAAACTCTTGAAAAGCAAGAAGAATCAGGAAAAATTCTTCCTGTATAAAAAAAAAAAATCTGAAAAACATGTAGCACACAGTGATTCTTCCTATGTTTCCTTCTGCCATTAACCTTTACATTAAGCAGGAATTATTTTGTTTTAGTATGTAAGCTCCCAAAACCTCAGTGCACTGAGGATTTCTTTGTGCCTTATGGATATAATAGTGGAATCAGAAAGTATCTGTTTTTAAATGGGTTTGGTAATCTTTTTTATATAGTGATTTCAGGACCAACAAACACAGCATAAATCCTTCTCTCATGCTGGAGCATTGTGATAATGGCATTTTTCCAATAAGATTAACAGGAACAAAAGCAGGAAAAGCTTGATAAATCCAAACCACGAAGACTGTGTTTTTGTGGAAGGACAAATAGATGTGTGAGTGTATGAATACATCTGTTAACATTAGATTTCCAAAAAGAATTTAAAGCCCAGAAACTGGAAAAGCATCTTCTAGATAATAAACAAAAAAAGTTGGAATGTGTTTTCCCTCAGGAAAAGAAATTCTAATGAAATTTGAATTTAGATTTCTTCCTAGAAATACTACGTCTGTTTGAGATAATCTGTGGCAAAAACAAGTGAAACAGAGTTAGTAAGAGAATTAAAACCTTCATTCAGAATTCCTTCCCCTTTTGGCAGATTCTGAAATCTCTTTTCTTTGCAAAAAAAGCTGACAAAGACAAGCCTGTCCTCTCCTCCATTTACCAGCTTTCCAAACAGCACATCTGACTGCCAGAAAAACGTAAAAAGGAAGGGGGGTTGGAATTTAATTCAAGAGCAGTACAAAGTCCAGCTACCACTTTCCTGCTGTTTCACAGCATTTCATTATTTTGCTTAATAAGTTCATCTCCTCAAGAATTTTCTCTTCACCTTACATTATTAAAAGTAATAAGTTTTTCTGGATTGGGGGTTTTCCCAACAGAAAAACCAATTTATGTATGTCCTTCAATAATGACAGGAAAAGATTATTTCCCATTATATTGCACACTTTTCATATCACCACCACAGCTTATCAGTCAATAGATGTTACTCTGCAACTTGTTCCTTTCCTTGAAGAAGTTTAATTTCTGTATTAACCTGTTTTTCCCAGGCAACGCCTTGCTAGAAAGCATCCCTACAGCAGTAAAATTAGTTTGTTAAAGAAAGCATTTAGAAATTCCTTGTCACTGATAATATTGTCTTCAGTTAATAAAAGCACATAAAGTCAGTTTACATCTAATTCACTGACACACACATGCACACAGACACAAGCACTTACTCTTACTAACACATTTCATGCCATGAATGCCTCCTTTGAAAGCAAAAGGTGAATTCAACATTTATATCCAATTATGGGGACAAAGCTGTGCTAATGCAGCTTGTGGCACACAGCTCTGGTGCCCAGGGAGTTGCTGGCCTTGCACTGGGGCACACTGATGGTGGGCTATTGGAGCTGCTCAAATCATTGTATGGCAGAGAGGCAGGAGGGGAAAGGAGGAGTGGGGACAGCCCAAGGATCCATGCTGGCCTCATCCAGATGGCTCCAGAGTGGATGGACTCTGAGCTGGGTCACAGCCCCAGGATCCATCTCAGCCCCCATCCCACTGCTCATCCCATGTACCTGGCAATGTTCCTGCAGAAGGGACAGGAGGAGGAGCTGGAGAGGAGGGAAGGGTGGCCAGAAATGGGCAGAAGCTCTTAGCTAGAGATGTGGCTTGCTGCCCTGGCGCTGAACAAATCCCACTGCTGAACACCAGCACCAGATCCAATGGGCAGCCCCCACCTGCCCATGGAAAAAGGAGCTGAGAGGTGGCTTAAGCCCTGCTGGGAATCTCCTCCTTCCTCAATGTTTCAGCAGAAGGATGAATGCACAGACAGTTCATCACTGGCTTTGCTGTACTTCCCCCTTTTCTCCACTGATCTCACCTGACAGAGACCTGATTGATAAACATTAAGTACCAGGACATAATGTTCTTCCAACCCCTGTCCCTTCTCTCCTTCCTTCCATCCCAGGCAGCAGGATACAACTGGATCTGCCTCCCTGTCCCCTTGGAAAGCCTCTCTGGTAAAGGAGGAAAGAGCAAAATGTGTCCCATGGGTTGCCAAGACAAAGTCAGAAAAAGCAGTGTACACGGCAGACTCGATGGCTCTACATTTGTCCAGCTCTGCTGAGGTTTATGGGAGCATTTCAGCATTAAGGCCTGTCCTTAATGGGCATGGCCACTTAAATGGTGAAACTAAATTCAAATCCAGATGCAGCAGGGAACACTTTGATTGCATTTTGTGGAAAGAAGTAACAGTTCTTCAAGGGAGAAAAAACAAAATTTAAAAAAAAAGGATATTAACAAATCGATCCTATTACATTCTTATTTCTTTCTGAATAAGTATTTTAAAAATTGGTTAATTTTTAGAAAGGAAATGAGAACTACCTTGTAGCCAGTTTGCCAGTAGTACTCCTTGATGGCTCGCATCATGACTATGCCAACAGGAAAGGTCGCATTTTCCACCTCCTTTCCTGTGGATGTCTTTATAAAATCCGAACCTGAAAGGAAGTAAAATGTTTTACAGCAGTTTTAGAACAAGAGTCCCTCTGCACACACAGGTTCACAGCCTCAAAGATGCCCTCCTGCTTCACAGCAATTCTGAAGCATTCCCTTGCACACATGTCCCTGTGGTGTGCATAAACCAACATTTTAGTATTTCCACAAGGATCTTGGAAAATAAATATTATTTTCATCAGGTTTCTTAAATTTAACTGCACATCTACTTGGTCTAACATCTGACAGTCTGCTATTGTATCTCCTGCAGCTGTTTTTAGGAGATGGGAAAGATATCTCATATGTTTACTGAACCAGCTGTGTAATACTGTAAACCAAGGGAAAACTCCCCTTTTAAGTGTTTTGCAATTGTAACATTGCAAGTTACTATACTTAAATCCACTGTCTGATTGAATGCAGTAACAAGGTCAAAACATCTGTGTCCTTTAAAGAACGTGAGTTAGCCTTGGCTTATTTTTTCCTGTTTTTTCACTAGTGAAAAATATTCTCCACTGCCTGTTTTATTTCTCGTGTGACATTCTTGTGTATTCTTGCTTGAAAAAAAATCCTGAAGCACAGTGTAACAAAAAGCTAAGAAACTAACAAAAAATAATATGCCCTGCAGTGCATGATCCAGCATTGAGAGAACACAATGACAAAACTTCTTTAATTTCATTAGGACGCACTTCACCCCTAGGAACCTACTTCTTAGAAAAGGTGTACTGTGGGATCATTAATTATCAAAGTAATTGGGAGAAGAAGAGGGATAATTCAAACATCATGTAGTAGTGCATCATCCACTTAAGTCAATTGGAACAACATCTGCTTCCACTTCACATTTGGCTTGGGGTCCATTTTGTCTCTTATGTGAAGGATGATGCCTCTACAACATCCCCTAGAGTAGGGAAGGGAAGTTTCAGCCCTGGTTCCAGGCAAGGAGCTGCCTTGACTACATGGTGTGAGCTGCAGCCCACTCCAGAGAGAGCCTTCCTGATGGCACAGCTGATGGGCACACAGCTGGCCCCCAGCCTGGGGGCAAGGCCAGGCGAGTTTCTGTGGCTTTTAAACACAGCCAAACGGCATCTTGGGCTTTGGGGTTTGCTCTGTAGGCTTCCTGGCTAGGCACCACGTCAGCCCAGTGGTGATTCAATTGCACCCTCCTGTGACAACTTCCATTCTGGAGAGAAACAGCTATTTGCAAGAAAGATTCTAATTCCACAGCGAGTGCAATGTGCAAAAGAGGCAATTAATAGTTGATAGAGCTTTGCAAAGAACAGAGCACACAGGAGAGACAATTGAGTTGCACATTTCAGAGCTGCTCCCTTCCAGAGAGACACCACGGACATCTGATAGTCATATTAAAACAAGGAGCAGTGGAAGTGAAACTTCGACACCACCAAATTATATTTTTAATTTCCCTTTCGAAATGTAGCACTTAAAGTCCTTCAGTGCAACACTTCTCATTTTTTCTGCTATAAGGTAAGTCAAAGCTTTTATAAGTCTTATAATTACAAGTCTCTATGGTACAGTTTCATTAAAAACTTTCATTAAACAACAGCTGCCCTTGTATATGGTCTTCTAATCAATTTGGTCAAACAGAATGACTTCTAATCAGCTGTTGATAAAAATAGAAGATGAAATTTTAATTCTAATAGATTAACCACAAACTCAAGATAGTCTTCAAAATCCATCTAGTTCTATTCTCCAGTGGATTTAATGACTATTCAGCAACTCATTACTAAATAGAACAAGATGAACATTTTCCAGTTCATTAAAGAAATGTACTATGTATTTTTGCATTGTCCTCATGATTCGTTACAGGGAGTCTTAATTACAAGATAATGGATAATGGTTATTAAATGCAGACTCCAGTAATGAAGCTCTATTCATTTGTGAGCCTCAGAGACTGCAAAGAGGGGAAAATAAAATTACTAGCTTCAAAAGATTAACGGATCAAATTATTATTCAATTTTGAAAATCTCATTCAGACTTCATAGAAACAAGAAGAGATTAAAAACTAGTATTAGTACAAAAGTTGTGCATTTATATATTTATTTTTAAATAATATCTTAAGGCTATTATGAGAATAATCAGCTTTAGATGTGATTATTAGACAAACATACAGCCAATTTAGTAGCATCCTCTAACAATGAAAACAATACATTTTTATTTCCCGAACAAATTCTTTTTTGTGACACAAGAGCTTGCTAGCAGGACTGCAGGCAGCCTCTTGCAGAACACAGAGGACCCACACTAGCACAGAGGGCCATGATGGAAGGTGCTACTAATGTTTGGATTTCAGCAATGAAAAGGGGGATTAAAAATCAAGTGCTGCCATAAAAGGCACCTCATTAAGCAAACTTTATGCCAACCTTGTGATAATAAGGGAGTTTCACCCAGCCTATTTCTTATTCAAGTTTCCAGGAAGAAGCTTAAGGAATTAAGTTCAGAAAGAGTTTCACCTGGAAATTTAGGTGATGATTTAGAAACCTGAGTTTTATTACCCATCTTCTCATCTTCCTGTGAATGAATACACTCAAAAAAAATCAAGGCTAAGGCTAAAATACACAATGAATGGCTTTTCCCTTCCTCAGAGTAGATTACGTGGCTCAATGAAGCACTAAATCCAAGATTTTACAAAATCACTAATTCAGGGTAGATTTCTAGCCCAAGTGAGCCTGGAAAAGACCACACTTTCTACTTTTATTTCCCAATGTGAAGACACAAGAGTACATTTCTTTCCAAGGAAGCAAGTCATGCGAGACTCACTGAACCAGGGAGCAAGGATGAGCTCAGCTGGTTAGAATATGATGCACTAACACCAAAGCTGTGGGCTCAACACAAACAGACCATTTACTTCAGAGGAAGTCCATGATATTTTTTCTTTTCTAGATAGACAGCCTCATTTATGAATACTCTTCTTCTCTCCCAAGAAGCCAGAAGAGCTTCCAGAACTGCCCTGCCCTGTACATCTACAGAGATTTCCAGTCCATGTAACATTGAAGCAGAGCATGAGAAGTGGAGAATCTTATTCAGGTGACAGCATCCAGGAAACACACTCAGATTCCATAATTAAGCAATAAGGAATAATAAGCAGTACAGCAATCGTGGAGCAATCACAACCTTTTGGTTGGGAAGTGTTTCAAACGCCCTTGGGGAATGATTATCTCCTGATACCTACAGACTCTGTGTTGCTGCCTTACTCTTAATAAAGAACAAAGATGTGGCTGGCAGTTTGAAACAATAGTTTAGAGAGAGATGCTTGCTGAGGGACAATTATGCCGTGCTACTTTGTAATTATTTGCAATGAGCACAAATAGATCTTGATTGCTGCAGCTGAGCTATAACAATATGCAGTGACACAGGGAGAACACATTTCCTTCCAAGACTCCAGGACTGGTGGCAAAAAGTGGAATTCTGCTCAGAGGACCTGGAAACCCACCTGCTGTTTCTGCTGACAAGGCAGTAGTGACAAAATAGTACCCTATCAAATGTGCATGAAGTCCCATTAGCAACTCATCTGTCTATTTTATGAGCACCTACACTAAGGGTCTTCGGATTCACACAAAATTAGCCTTAGTAGGGGTGACCAGGTTAACAACCCTCTGAAAATAAGAGGCAGGGCAAGATATAAAAGGCTAATGTAGCAGCTAATTCTTGTCAGTTGAGTCATTCTTAATTGTCCCACTTACATGTCCTCATCCTTAATTGTGCTGCTTACATGTCCTTATCCTGTTCCAGCAGTGAGATAAAATACATTCCCTGCTAGCTGAACTTTGCCAGCCAGGAGAAGAGAACACAAAGCTGTGACAACTCACTTTAGCAGTAGCTCCCCAGCTTTAGCTCCATGACACGAGGCTACACTGCAGACCACTTGGTGAGGTGCCTGTGCACGTTTTCACATGCCTGTGTCTCATTGAAAAATGCTGGTTTAGAACTTGGTCTCTTGAGAACTACCTGTTTTTTGCAACTCTTCAAAAAAGTGCCTGCACAGAGAGGAAAAAAAAAAAAGTAAAAATCCCATCATAGGGCTCCACGTTTAATGTCCGTTTAGAAGTCGGATAACTTTCTGAAAACCCATCCTACCATCCCAGCTTGGTTTCCAAGACTCTGAATGGATGCTCCCTTTCTTGAACAGCACCTCCAGAAACAGGGGTTCTGCAGGCCAAACCATATCCTTAGGAACACTAACACATGCTCACAATGGGACAAATTATCAAGTCCATACTTAGGCAGAACTCCCTGGAGATGATGTCTGAAAGAATTTAGCATTGCTGAATATGCATAGCTTGCTAATGCACTGTTGCAGCATCTACCATAGGTATCCATAGAATATTATTACTTAATTAGTATTAGTTTCTTGTGGGTTCATTTAAAATGTTTCTTTAGAAGGTTCAGCAGGAAGAGCCACACCACCTTCTGCTGCTCAGCTACATAGCATAGGCACTTGCTATTTCCAGAGCATTGCTCCCAATCCAATCCCTGTGTGGCATGCAGAAGGAGGAGATAAATAATTGACATGTGCTCTGGGTCCAAAGACCACAGCTGGAATCCCAGTCTCTGGTGGCACCTGGTTTGGAGCCCCACTGAAGCCCAGGAGGAAAGATGCTCCCAGCACTGCCATGCACAGCAGGGCTGGCAGATGCCAGGGTGCAGGGGTTCAGGCAATTATGTGCTGCTGGAACAGCCACTCCTCCTCCTCTCCGAAGAGGAAGCAGCAGGAGTGACTTGTCGTGAGACAACAAGGAAGTTTAAGGAACTCCTGTATTGTTAAAACTCATGTTTCTTTACCAGGATCCCATTTTCCTTCTTTAAAAAGGTTTACCACATACTGCACTCAGGGGTGTTACAGTGTATGACCTACATTAACCTTATTTCTTTTTGCAGATGGCACTACGGGAACTGCAGAAGCAGTTTGCCTAATGACACATGACAATGCAAAGGCAAAAAGAAGAAATAAATCAAGGTATCCCAACATCTAATCCTAACCTTACTATCAGTGGGAAAAACCAGATCTTTCTCTCAGCTAACCCACTTGCAGGGCTGATTTCCTCTACATTCCATTCTGTGGGCTATTTTTTGCCACACTGCTGATTTTGAGCAAGATTCAAAATACAAGAGACATCAACAGAAACCTCTCTAGCACAGGCTCAGCCTGAGAGAGCAGCACCCAGGGCACGAGGCAGAGCTGGTGGCACAGCTCTGGCCCCAGATTCCCAAATCTGTGGCCTCCTCCAGCAATTATTGATGAAGAAACAAAGATTGGCCTCTCCTTTCAGATTGAATGCAAGCACTCTTAGAACTGAGCCACAGGCTCTGGCTAGGACAGGTGAAAAACCAAAACGCTGTGGGAGAAACTGGACTTGATTTGAAAATCTCCCACTTTAAGCTTCCTCTACAAACACTGAAATTCATTGCATCACTTCCTTGTTCAACTAAATTAACCTGAACAATGATAAACTAGCTTAAACCTTGATGTAATTAAAACAGCATTGGTCTAGGTCAGGCTTCTTCCCTCTTGGCATTCTTGGTTTTGGATCAATACATCTCAGCCTCTCAAAATGTTGTGCTATACATGACATATTACAGACTGAGGCTAAAACCCTGATATATCTACCAGTAATAGCACTGCAATTTGGAAGAAAATAATAAATATGCATGATGGCTTAGAATCACAGCACTACATGGCATATTGCATTCCATGTTTTAGCAACCACACTTGACTTTGTGCTTTTTAACGTTGATAACAACTTTGAAACAAATATGTTAACATTAAAGCTCAGGTACACTAACGTATTGTCTATTAGCTTGTAACAAAATTACTCAAATTGAAGAAATAGCTGTTTAAAATCAATTTGGAAATACTTCACACTGAATAGAGCAAGTAGAAAATCAGTCTACTTTATGAAGAAGGTGCTATGAATTTTAAAGATTTTTAAAAACCCACCATCCATAATACAGCCAAAACCATGACACTTCAATGACATTCTGAGTGTTTTTCAACACTTGATGTTAAAAGCAGTTTAAGATTCTGTTCCTATGCTAACCCAGAGAAAGGTAGGATTGATTTTTTTGAGATTTACAAGTCCATGTCAAACAGCAGCACCAGCCCCTCCTGCACACTGTGCCCTGCAATCCACGGCAGCTGGCACAGCTGAAGGGCTCAGTACCAGGCAGAGGATTTCCAGGATCAAAGCTATTTTCCTTGAGCAAGTGGAAGGGTCAAAGTTTTGGCTTCTGGCTTTGCTGAAAACCAAAATATACAGGGGGAAAAAAAAAAATCTAAAGTGCCAGATCTCACCAGACTCATCTGTGATCTGTTCGTTTCCACCTGGCTTTTACAAATCAGATAGAACAGATTTCTTGAGGGCTTGCATAGAGGGATGAATATTCCACTTTGATGATCATGTGATTACCAGGAAAATGTGAGGCACTTTTAGCTTATTTTTTATGACATTTGAACACCTTCAACACAAACAAGTTGCAAGCACAGAGATTTTATCATGGGCTCCCTGGATTCTCCTGATACAACAAATATCCAAAGAGTAACACCCTGGATGGCCTTACCTATACATAGAAGACATCACAATGCTTATTTTTAAAGGGCATCAATCTTACTTAGAGCTCCTACTTTGCAGGAAATTTTGCCTCTCAGAATGTTTCCTTTTTCTTTCTCCACCTTGATAATTTGGCATTGGGCAGAACTGCAAAAGCCCACGTGTGAGAACTTCCAGGTAAGACAGACATTTTCATTACTGTCAGTGGGGTTGTTTTGCAATGTCTCCAACTCTTCAGGCAGCCTGAATACCAAAAACCTGCCTTCAATGAAAAAAACAACCAAAACCCCTGACTGTGCAGCCACACTCCAAGCAGGGGGCACCTCTCTGCTGGCAGCCAGGGAAAGACACCTCTGGTTTTTTAAGAAATCCTTTCTTCCTCCCATTGCATTATTAACAATGCTTACATGGCAAAACTAACAATTTTATTTCAAAGGGATGCTTTATGAAGGTGTGTTGCTGATAAATTCAGTCAGACTTTTCTGGCATAACATCTACTGAGCTCTGCTTGAATGAGGGAAATAAAAAAGACCAGCAAGCACCATCACAAACAGGGAGCAACTCATAAAAAGGCATTTAATACACTTGGGGATTGTTTATCCACCTCCCTTTGTCAACAGCCTGTGTGCTGATCTTACCACAGACTGCAATAATGGTGAGCATATCAAACCAAAAGAACCAACAACCTGATTAAACAACTGCATGGGATTAGATTAAAAAAAATATTGAAACTGATAGAGAAACGCTGATTTCACCAGTCCACTGGCAAAACAAAGGTGATATTCCAGTCTTCACATCTGCATTTTATATATAAGTTTTACATTTTTTAAAACTTAAACTGAATCTGTATCATAATTTTGAACTTTGGCATTCTGTTCTTCTCACTGAAATACCATGAACCAAAGAAGTCAAATATCAAACTCTCTGTGTGCTTGATGTATACATGTCCTCATGAGTATTTAGTTGCAAATTATTACATGTATTAATATTCACTGAGACATAACATTTTATATCTTTCTTACAGGAAAAAGAACCAAAAAACACATGTGTAAAATTTGAAAAAAAAACCACAAAAACAAAACTAACAAACAAAAAAACCCTATGTAAAATTTGCAGCAATATTTCAGAGCCTCACTCTGGTATCAATGACTTCTTCACTCAGGTGCTGAGAAGCAGAGGTGGCCAAGCAGAACATCCCCTGTGCTTTGCTGAGCTGTCAGTGCCAAGCTGCAGAGGCAGGGATGGAAGCGAGACCACCCTGCCTGCCCCTCTCCTTCTGGCACAGACTGCAAAAAAGGGAGGAGGAATTCCATGTTCAGCACTTCCCAGCATCAAATCACACACCAAGGTAAGGTCTGGTAAATATTTACACAGGAAGATGCTGTTCTGGGGTGAAGTACAGCAGTGTTACATCTCCCTTATCTATGAACTAAGCACTGCATTCACTCCCATGGAGGGCTCTAAGGCCCCCAGACATTAGCCCAAAGCAAAAACACATTGTCTCCATTTAATTACCTATCTTTTCATGCTTACTGTGATCCAAATGACTGAGTGAAACAAAATGGTTGCTAGTAACAGGAGACCATTGATAACCAGCAAGCTGAGGTGGGTGTACGTGCACAGAGTTCAAAAGAAAGTGCTGCTGCTGCATGCTGTTTACTTCTCCAGCTTGAATTTATAAAGTGAATTAGCAAGAATTAAAAGGATTAAAGTCCCAGGAACCGATGAAGTCAAAGAGAAATAGAAAATGGATTCACTCCTAAAAAGATAAAATTATTTAACAACTTATTAAAACAGTTCATCACTATAATTAAAATCCAAGTGCCTGGGAAAAAGTGCCACAAGAAAGGTAATTATTTATGAGGAGACTTTAAAAAGCCATTCACAGTGAATTTGGGAGAGAATCAGTCTGAAAGAGTTGGTAGTAAAAAGAAATTGTTTGTTTATTCATAAAACTTATTTTGGTCTAGCCTACCACTAAGAATCCCTAACATCTGCGCAATGGCAGCTGTAAGTAACATTAGGAACACTCAGCCAATTTATATCTTTCCTTTTTATTAAAAAGTAAACAGGTCTTCTTTAAATTATTCACCAGTAAATTAACAAAAAAATCAGTGCTGTAGCTAACCACATTTTGTGGAAAGGCATCTAAAAGCTTTGCATGATCATTATGATCTCAATCTTTTTACATTTCACTGACTACTTGACTCTTCACGTGATGTCCCACCTAATTTAGCAAATGAGAACACAGAAAACTTACAAGCCAAACAGGAGTCACTGCCATGAATAATCCAAACTGCACCACTCAAAAGCCACATAAGTTGCCTCCTTCAGACTAACTGTTTCTGTTCTTATCTTTCCTTTACCTTCTGCTGTATAAAAATTCCCCTCAAAGAATCTCAGGTCTCTCCTGCTTCTGTCTTCCATAACCAAGACATTCATTAAACAGGAAGGAGCAACAAAATACAGTGGTGTTACTGATTAATAATCATTTGTCCTCATCTGCAGCACTTTTATCCTTGGATGACAAAGTGCTCTGCATGTTCCCATGTTTCACTCCAAAACTCTGTTCTTAAGACAGTAAAAAAGGAAAAAAGGCACAGGAACACTTCAAACCTAAAAGCTTCTCTTCACCTCTCACTAACTTATTTTTTTTTTTTACTCAATCTCTTCAACATTTTAGAAGAAAAATACATCACTTTCTTCTTGAGTTTCTCCCCCAGCTTCAATTCTTACTTCATAATACGAGCAAGTGCCTGCAAATGAACTCACCGAGAAGTTGTTCAAGGGCACGGTGCAGCTCTGCTTATTTTACTAGGATATTTTTGTTTTATTCCTAGGGAAAAACAAGCATTTCTGCAGTGCTCTCTGGAGACACTTAGTTCAAAGCTGAGCACTAATTCTAACCCAGGCACTGGCAATGGCACAGGGTCCACCCAGAATCCTGGAGGATTCTGCCTTGAAACTGCACCTGGTGACCTAGCAAGCTGCTGAGAAGCTGGATTTGCTGAGATCCAGAGCAGTTGCAAACACAGTGCCTGATTAGAACATAAACCCAGCTAGTTAGCTATCAACAGAGAGCACAAACCTTGGAACCAGCATTACCAACAGCCATCCAATTTTGTATGGGAGGAGTCATCCTGGAAAAGACAACCGATGATGAAACTGCTGTGTTTCAGGACGTAACAGTTTCATAAGAGGACAGTGTTTCTGGATTTCCAGACAATATTTCACAGACCACATTACAGATGAACCACTTTTTATCCATTGAAATATGAGAATTACAGAATTAAAATATCCCTTGGATTATGTAGCCTGACATTTCAGGAAGGACTGAGTGGTCCCTACAAAATATTCATGGCAAAGTTTTCCTGCTGTGTCTGTCTCTTTGCACAGATCACGAGTCCAGGTAGATGCTCTGCTATAAAATTCAAAAATGTAGGGGCAGACAATGAAAATAATTTTTAAAACAGCCAGAATCCTACAGAATCCCAGAAATTCTTTTAGTTCCTGTCCCTCTGCTCTTCAGTTACCAGAACTTTGGGATCAAGTGAATAGCAACAAAACATGTCCTCTGTGAACTCTACTTCTGTGCTTTCTCTAAAAGTACCATTTTATTCACTCACATGCTCTCTTCTTGCCTTTTATTATATGGTATCATGGCAGCAGAGAACCAGCTGAAAAATGCCACCCCTCCTCTCCCTGGGATTGCCAAGAAACACAGCATCCCTCTCCATCATACCCCACAAGCTGCTTCCACATCCTGGGGTCAGCTCTGGGCCAAAGCTCCACTCATGAGTAAGGCTTTGTGCTTCCCTGGAGTTAACCACAGGTTGCCTTTCCAGGATTAGTGGGAAGAGGATGCATGACTCACAACTTGGTATTCCATAATTTCAGTGTGATGCATAGAATACGTAACATCATCTCTTGTTTCCTTTTTGGTACATTAGAGATGAACTAACAGATCCTTGTGACAAACTGCAATATTTCACTCTTGTGATGTTTGGGATAGGCTGGTAAATTGGACACTGGACTGGCAGCATGACTGCAAAGGTGATGGAAAGATGATGTTTTACTCAAGAAGAGCTCCTGGTATCACCAAGGAGAAATCTTTTCTGCATCTAGATTTAGGGAGAACTCAACTTCAGAAATCAGCCACAGCTGCACACTGCAGGGAAATCACTTTATAGCTCAAATGCTAGCAGGAAAGAAACATCAAAGGTACAAGACACAATCAGATGTCAGATCCCTGTGGACTTGCCATGAGGACCATGGCCTATGCTGTCAATTCAGTCTTTGAAAAATTCCCTCAGAAGGAGGACTATGACACCTCTGGGAAAGCTATTGTCTTTAGTAAGCATAAAGTATAGGCAGAAATCCTAAATTGTCTTATCTGAGAGATGCTGAATTTTATAGCTACAGTTTCTGAAAAGGAATTGGGGAAAAAAACCACAAAAAACTAACAACAAAACCAAATCAGGAACATTTCCCAGAGGATGAAATTCCAAAGTATAGCATCAAAGAAGGGACTATCTTCCATTCTTTCCAAGATCTCCCCAACACAATCTGAGCTGTAACAAGAGGAACACAGAAAGGCCTTACACCTTAATACCTTGAAAAAATACCTTACCTTGATACCTTAAAAAGCAGCTAAAAAAAAAAAATCCAGAACCTACAACCCTAAAATCATGCTTAGTTTATTTCCACGTCTATATTAAGTTTCTGTTAAGGAACTGATTTTCTAACTGGCGTTCCTACTTGCAATCTTTTAAAAGATACTTTAATATTTCATAAGCCAATTTTATATAATTGATAGGTACAGTAAATTAAATATTTATTTCTATTTTTCACTGGTTTAGTAGAATTTAACACATGCTGCTGACAGAATACAAAAAAACCCAACCTGAAATAGCAGAGAAATAAATAGTACCCAACACATCTATTGATTTTACATAATATTTCCATGTTTTAAAATTGCATTCTCTCAAGCCATTACCTTCAATACCAGAGCTTCACAGATGCAAAGCTTTTTTGCCAGGAAGCCCTGTTATTTTGCTGGCATGTTTGACTGGAACTATTCACTGTGCAACAATTTCTGAGTTTGAAGTGATATGAAACTTCAGAAGTTTTAACTCAAATTCTAACAAGTTATTTAACATAGAAACAAGATTTCATTCATGGGGAAAATTAACCCAACAGGGGTGCTTTCTCACCTCTCTGCACCAGTTGTTATAAATTCAAAGTATACCATTTAGATATTCCTTAATTAACACGTTTTGGAAAGATGTTGAATATCAGCAAGAGTAAAGTGCCATTCAGGCACTGAGGATAATTTGCTAATAGAAGGTTGACCCCTCTCAGCAGAGTGCTGCTCTGTCAGTACCTGCCCACTCCCTGCAACCTGCTATTTCACAACCAGCTCCAGAGGGTGAGGCACAAAGAACAGACCCTTTCTTAAAGGCCAGGAAGCAGAAATCAGCATTCAAACCCTTCTCCTCAGAGACCATGCTGGATCCCAGAAATTTGGGTTTTTTGAGCTTTCTGTGCTTTCTGGCACTGACCCCCTGGAGAACACTGCTTTGACCTGAGGCCTTGGAGAAGGCTTCCAAATTTGAGTGATGGAGTTAAAATCACATGTGTGTAATTAAATAGAAGTGTGTGATTTCACATGGTGAAGGGTTTGGAATTTGAGGTTCTTAGAATATAGTAATAGGTATGGGACAAGATGGAGGATTTTGGGTGGTGTTTCTTTTGGTGTTCATCTTCTTCATGCTTTCATGCAGTAGTTTTTGGTTGGATGGTTAGTGCTGCACTGTGAGTCACAGGAGCTTGGTTACTGGGTTAAAAGTATAAGTAATATAGGTGTTGTTTCTCTATTGGACTGTTTGGCTTTAAGAGACCTTGAAGCTAGCTGGATTCATCTCCATTTTGCTCACCTTTAGCTGGTAGCTTCAAGTGTTGCAGATCTCTCTGTACTTTAGATAAGATTTAATAAACAACCAAGCCTGAACAGGAGAAAATTTGTTTCCTTCATGTTTTTCATGAAGGCTGGCTCTGAGTGAAGACAGAAGAGACAAACCACTAATGAAGTGGTGCAAAAGACCACAAGAGAAGGACAAGCCTGGGATTTCTAAGGAGCTGCCACACTCCTGGCCCCTCTCCAGTTGCACTTTGCTCAGTGCAGGGAGAGCAGCAGAGCAGGACAGAACAGGAACACAGGGAACACAGGGAACACAGCAGAACTCTCCTGTCTGGAGGAATATTTTGGGCAGAGTGCAGTGAGAACAGCTGGAGGAAGGACACCTCCCTGCTGCAGTGCACAAAGCATCAGCTTGCAGCTCTGCCTGCTCCCACCACCACTGTCACTCCCAGGGCTGGTTGTACCAGGAAATCTCAGCCAGCAGCTCCCACCAGAAAGTTTCCAGACCTTCCCTTGCTCCATTTCCCAGTCTGAATCGTGACCAAGAGTATTCCATCTTCACGCACAGGCACAAAAATTTCTTCCTTCTAACAGGAGGAACACATTTCTGTTTAAACCTTAATTTACTAAGCCTCACAGAGGTTCTATAAAGCGTGCAAATGTTAATTTTACATACAGAAAACCAGAGAGGCAAGAAGACTTGTCAGAAGCGATGATATGCTGGAAGCCATTCTGCAACCTCTAACCCATCTTCTGGCCTCCTGACTTGGTGTTCTTCTGGTGAGAAGCACTTGGAAATAGCAGTTTATATTTACAAGTGGAGATAGTGGAGGGAGAAAGAAACAGGAACAGACCTGACAACTTTTACACAGCTTGACACAGGTATTTTTTCTTTGACTTCATTGGAGGGTCTATATTCTTATTTTCTGATGACAGAAGAATACCATCAGTAGAACAGACCTTGCACAAAATTACCAGAGTTGCCAGGCATCCTGCTCTGACAAATATGAATGGCCCCAAATAAAGATGTCCCCTCAGAAATGGCTGTGTAGGCAGGCACACACTTCAGTAACCACATAAATAAATGCTTAACAAAATGTGCCATTGCATGCACGTCTGGGTTTTTAACAAACTGCAAACAAATGAGCCTTCACTGTATGCACTCTAACTCTGTTCTTAGTTCACAGATTCTTTGTATCTTTATTTTTCCCCCAACATCTTTGTCTCTACTTACCCATGCAGGGTTCTGTTGACTCAACTGGAAAGTCTTATCATGAGAGCCTGCCCTAGCCTGTCTCAACCACTTTCCATTTCTTCACTTCTGATTCCCTACACACATATTACTGAGTTCCAGATAGATTTTTAAGTCATTTCACATTCCTTTTTTTTTTCCGCTACTAGTCTTTGTATGGCCTCTCATCAGCAATTCAAACCTGAGGATATTGTGATTACATTGTTGGAACTTTTCAACTCCAGGCTTATCTATCACACCTACATTATTTCTAGTGATTAGCTGCAGTATCACTGTTAAGCTTGTAGGCAATTAGCTCATTTAAGGGAGCATCCTTGTAGTGCCTCACTGAACATGCTGTTATCTGCATTTTCATACTGCTGGCTTTTTTTATTTCTCCCCATTCTGTACCAGAAAAAATTAAGTCACTTGTTTCTGTTCCAACCTCTTTTAGGCTGATTGTATTTAAAGATACTCCATCTTTTGATCTTCCACTTAATTCAAAGCTTTGTTAGGCCATGATATCATTCAAAACTTTGAGGCAGACTGCCCATATTGCATCTTGGTTTTCCACAGTGCATTTTGAGCTTGTTCTTTGCACTGAACTTTCAGTGATGCTAACTAGAGCTTTGAAGAGACAGAACAACCACAGGCTATGCAGAATGCAGGACTTCTGCTGCAGCAGTCAGGGAAGGGATCACTCCCAGTATAATCCCACAGCAATAATCCTGGTAAGCTCCTTAAGCAGCCAACTGCAACCACCTCATTGAACACAGTGGTCACAAAAGCCTCAGCCAGCAGTCAGTCAGTGCTAAGGACATTCCCACACACTCCTGAGGGTGAGGGCTCCCTGACCTGCCCCAGCCCCATACTGGACCTCCAGACCAGAGCTGAGCATCATCTGTCACCCTGGAGAGCATTCAGAGACAGATCACATCCATAGGAAGGAGCTGCTTCTAAGAGACAGACACACATTGCCCCAGATTTCTGATGGATGTTTTACAGGCAGAGGGTACCCTTTACAGATAGACCACAAACTCAACACAGCTGGTTGTGTATCAGACAAGCAAAACAAGACACAAAGTGAAATTTTGTTTATGTGTTACTCCTCCCTTGGCTTGCCCTTCATTTGCAAATGCTCTGGGCTCCAATAACTGACTGACTCAGTACCACATTACAGCTCAAGTTCTACACACATAATTAAACAAACACATAACAGAACTCACATGCTACTGAGGGGGGACCCTTGATTTTTGGATTGAGCGTAAGACTTCAAGCCAGAAACTCACAGAGGATCTCAGTTTGACTTTTGCTTTGTCTTTTATTATCTTTGTCTCATTTCACAAGGCAATTACAAGATTTACTCTGCTAATGTCAGTTATGTATTTTGGAGACAAAAGTGCCAAGTATTATTACCTATTCAGTAGCATTGTTTCCTATGTCAGTTGCACTTAAGCAAAGCATGCCTTGCCTTTCAGTCAATTTTGCTGGCTTGGTTTCCTTGGTCTCTCATTTTTCATGGAACAGTCACATGGCAGAAGTTTTGGTTCATACAGCCACACCAGATAACACTGCTCAGAACAAATCTGTGCAAGAAAGTGCTCAGAACAACAACAGCTATTGGCACCTTACAGTTTGTCTTCTCTAATATTAACCCCAGAATAAAAATCTTATAAGAGCTGAGGTAAAAGCTTTCTGTAGCCAGGCATTATTTTGTGATGTTCCAAAACATCACTGTCATCCTGTGAACTGCAGCACAAAGCTATTCCTCACTGTTTGGCTATGTCATTTCTGTTCAGTTTGGAATGAAGAGCATCAAAGGATCTAAAACCATCTCTGCTCACATATTCAATGTGTTTTAATTTTCCCCTTTGAGACATCAGAGACCTTACTGCTTCAGACACCTTCTGCTACTCCTTGGAGGATTTTTTATAAAGTGCTAGAGACTTAGAAGCTGGTTTGTTTTAGCACTAACTCATTCCCTTCCTAAATTCACTACCACTAATTGTTTAATGACATATGAAAAAATTGTTTAAAACCCATACATCAGTAGAGCTGCAGAAGAACATGCATCACTCTTTCCTGTTCTTTACACAGGTACTTCTTTAGATATATATAAAGAAAGCAAGTATCTTTCACATGTCACTGCTGTGCTCCCTCAGCTTCCCAAAGTGTGGCATAAAAGGAGTTTTCACAGACACAGAACAAATTTTCACTTTCAAAGTACCTTGACTTAATCACTTCCTCCACCTCCTTCCTAGTCTGCATATCTTAAGGATTATGAATTGTTACACAGTACAATAGAGACTTGTAATTAGGTAATATGGCTCTCCAGAATAAAAATCTTATATATGAGCAAAATATGCAATTAAGTCAGCAACAACTTTACTGAAGTATTCCTTTCCCACTCCAAGTTCATGTTTCCCTTCCTTGGCTGTTTCTGATGTTCATGTCAAGAAACAGATGTTTAAAAATGACCCACCTCTCATACTGTTAACAAGAACTCTTTCTGGAGTGTTCTCAAGAAGAAATTGAGAAATTTCTTGTTGAAAATTCTTAATGAAGAACTATACAATAGTTACAACTAATACGGGGTAGTCAGGCACCCATCTGTGTTCCTTAGGACTGTTTATACCTAGGCAGAGACATGAGTGTCTCCTGTAGAAATAGACATGATTTACACAAGGATACACCAGACTGTGAATTACTAATCACTTTCTGTCCCCAAAGCAGAGTCAAAAATGCAGTCAGTTTTCTTGACAAGTTCGTGCACTCAAATCACCACCAGGACTTGAGGCAGCACAATAAATGGCAGTGGATGCTTTAAACCAATGACCCAAAATTCCCTGATTCAGTGCTAGGCATTTGTCTCAGGCAGCTTTCCAAAAACCAGTGTGCTCCTGTGGCAGTGGGACAGAGCCACTGCTCCAAAGCTCCCTGCCATCCTGTCCTCCTCAGCACTGCAGAGATCACTCTTGCCAGGTGAGTCACTGCCCTCAGAGGGATGTCAGCATCTTTCACTCAGAAATAGCTCCTTAAATATTCCAGCAAAATTTATGGTGTGTCAGTCAACTTGGTAAAGACATGGTTAAAAGAATTTAAGATACCTGTGTGCCTCCTCCCATTCTGATGCCTTTCTCCTTATGGACTGTACTGGAGAAGGAAGAAAAAGCAGCCATAGAGAATTATTTCAGAGACAACAGGAGTCAGGAGCCACCAGTTCACACAGAGGAAGATTATATATAATAGACTATATATATTATTATATTATAGATAATCAAAGGTATATATTATATAATATAAATTATATTAATATTATATACACTATGTAGTTAAATTCTATGTTATACCTCTGGTGGCTTTGTGCTTCAGGACCTTGGTGGATGTATGCATGCTCAGCAAGGCAAACATCTTCAACCCCAGGATTTTGTGCTCCCCACATAACAGGCTGGCACCATGGAGAGTGAAGTGAGTTTAAGGACTGCACATCCTCAGTTACACTGACACAACTGCATGCAAGGCAAGGCTGTGAACCAGATTACTGAGGCTGTGACCAGTGAAAAAAAAAAAAACTAAAATGCTGCCAATCACAACTTTTACAGCAAACCAGTTAACCCTTTTCTGGAATAATTTTCAACTGCAAGTCTTTGAAAACTCAGCTTACAATGACACATGAGAAGCATTTCTAACAGCACAGCTGAAGGAACTGCATTTTGCTGTAAAGGACAGGAGGAACTGGTCAGAGACAGCAAAAACTTCTAAAGCCAGTTTTCCAGTTGAATCCACTAAACTATGGATTCACTTTCTCCCCAAAATGATACAAATATACAAACAAAAATTCTACTGGAATTCAAAGCTCTCAGCAGTTCTGACAAGTTGGAGTCTGAAAGCCTGGCCCTCAATGGATGTGTGTAGAGCACAAATAAATTCTTATTTTTATGCCTACCCACAAAGAAAAAGCAAAAGATTGAAATAAGGAAATTACTGGATATATTCAGATGGATAAGTATCTTGTAAAGTGAATAACTAGGCAAGGAAAATCATTAACAAGAGAGCCATCTGCTGTATTTCAAAAAAACTACAGCAGCAAAATTCTGAAAATGGTAAAATGCCTTACCAGCTGAATTTCTCACTACTCAGTGGTACAAAAAGCAATCATAATGATTACTGCATCAGTTTAAATAAGAGGAAATGTGTGTTTCTTACACCTCTCCTAATTAAAAAGCAATATTTAGTGGCATAATTCTGATCCTCCGTGTCTAATGATACTAATTGACATTGTAGCTGGGCTTGTTAGAAGCCTGAAATGCTCTCCATTCCACTTGAATCAGAGAAGCACAGAACTGTGTATGGTAACAGTGAGGTCAGCAGCAAGCTGAGTATTTGTTTAAATACTGACAAGACACTTGGTTACGTTCTTCTTGCTTTAAAGTAAGAATTTCAAGTCAGAAGACAAAAAAATGAGGAAAAAATATCACAAAAGTGAGGGGAAGTTCAGAAGACAGACTAACCCAAGTAGTTCTTAGAGTATCTTTACACTTCTAGAAATAAACTTGAGGAACCCTCTTTTCAAGCACAGTGGGAAAAGCAAGTGCCTGGAAGCCAATTCCCAATTTTCATCCTGTTTCAACTAGGAAAAGTTGTACCCAAAGCTGCAGAGAGAATACACTGCTGAAAATCCAGGATCAAATGGGTGCTAAGCTGTGCAAAAATGTAACAAAGTATGCACAGCCCCTGGAAACTCCATCCTGATCACTGGAAGGTTGGTTTCCTGAGCTGCTCTCTCAGAGGTGGCTAGAAGTGATCACAAACCAAAACTGAGAGCTTTTGGCATGAATCTTCATAGGGAAGCTCCCCTTGCATCTAAAACAAGGTTGTGAGCCATCCACCCGCTGCCTCTATTAAATATTCTGATCACATCAGATGTTTGACAACAAATTTTACTTGTCCCTACAACCCTTGCCATTCAGCAGTTTCTTACTTAACATCTCATGCAGTTTTTTGTAGGTTACACAGAACAAGTGACACTTCATTATTCCACCTTCAGTAATTGCTACGCAAGTTTTTTCTGCATCGACAAAACCAAACTTCCACGACTGGAACTTGTTTAAGCCTCACAAACAATACAGCAAAGACATTCTTAGCCTAGAAGGAGAACCAAGTGTATTTACCTGCCATCATAGCTATCATACTGGCCTTGTAGACATTGGCAAGGGAGCCCAGTTCACCTGTAGCCAGGATGGTTTTCATGTGAGCTTCTCCACAGGCTGCACGGCACAGGCGGATCTCCTCGTAGAGACCTGGGGGTAAAAGCACGTGGGAATGATCAAAGATGCCTGAGAGAGAGAGAGATTTTCAAGTATGGCCATAATTTCCACTTCTGTATTAATTTTCAGTCTCATAATTAGCTGTAGCACTCAGGAACTTAAGTTTTGTAAGTTCAATAAATTACATGACTGGAGGTAATTAACAACGCCGTGCAATTTCAGACTTTACTTAATAGCTATTAATGTCTGTTCTTTCAAAACTACAAATGTATGAAATACCCACGAAGACATCAGGAGTTAAAAATGTGGTAGTAAAGATTGATCTTGAACCAGCTTTTCCAGCAATAAATATGGCAGTACATTGAATCAGTACTCAGAAATAGCTGTGTTTTCCTCTGCACCTGGCCAGCAAAACCCTCCCACCCTTCCTGGTAAAATTCAGCAGTGCTCCCACAAAAGTTTACACACAGGGAGACTAAGAGAGCTAAAAATTAACAAAGCACTGCTGTCAGAAGTTGGCCACTTGAGTATGTTCAGGTTTCCTCCAGCGTGGGGAGAAAAGCAGCTCTTACAGTGCACGGTCACCATTTCTGGATCTTGAATTTAAAAAATATAAGATGCAAAATGAACCAACAGGATGCTTTGCAAGAGGTTTCTTTCAACAAATTGTACTCAATCTTCAAACACACAATGAAAAAGTTCTTTGACAGAAAGCTAAAATACAGCTTTAAATAGGTCTTGCTAAAACAGTCCAGACTATAATGACTCTTTTTTTTTTTCAGCAATACTAGATTTTCCCCTCAGCCCTCAAGTGAGACCTGGAAGCTCGGGCAGGGTTTGCCAGCTGTGGCAGGGCCCTCCTCTGCCCAGTGCCATGGGCACACCAGGGTGTCCAGGGCTGGCACTGCCCTTCTGAGACGAGCTGCACACATTAGCAGACAACTGGCTGATGCACTTAGCAAGTCCCTTTATAGACACCAGGCTTCACCTTGTTTCTCACTGTGTACCAAAGGTGTGAATTAATCAGTACTAGCATGCAGTCTAACATGTTTTATTGATCAATTGGTGATGCTCCAGAAACCTACATCAAATCAAGGCTCAAAAAGGAAACACAAAGGACCTGTGCTATTTTTTTGTGTGTGCATTTAATAACCCTGCTCCTGTTAGATCCAAAAGAAATGTCTTTTTGTGGAGTGACTCTTTCCTGAAGCTTTTGAAAATCCAGAGAAAGCAGCTTTCTTCTTCTTCTAGTTTCAGTAACAAGAGGAAAAAGTTTTCCCCACCTTTGAGGTACGCCACCGAAAATGTCAAAATAAAATCAACAAAATGTACATTTAGGTTGGACTCCACGAGAAGAAATTCCATCCTCACAGCTGTTGTTCCCTGGCACTGCAGCTCCAGCACCCTCCCTTGTAGTTGGAAGGTGCCTTTACATGCAATTAGCGTCAAGCTCGTTTGAGCAGGCTCGCTGCCTGCCAGCACCCATCATCCACGGACACAACAGCTCAGGATCCTCAATCATCCGTGTCTGTCACGTCAGGAAAAGTGGGCACACTTCAGTGGGGCAGCTGTGTGGGTAAGAAATGCTGTTCTTTATTCAGAGACCAATTATTGCAGACAATAGCTGACATCCCCAGGGAATTTTCAACCCCTGATAGAAATGCAACTACATTTGGGACAGAGCAATTTAACCAGAGCATCCCAGTCCCAGAGCAAGCTGGAACTGCTTTGATACAGAACAAGTGTAAAAACTCCTACTCCTTTCAAAAATAAAAGGAGAAGTTTCAGTACTCAGATTTAAATCAAGGCACAAATAACAGGATTATCCTGAAAATCTTGGGCAAATGTCTAAAGTATGGGTGCAGTTAGTCA
>WBND01000329.1:653339-677590 GCA_013398595.1 Tychaedon coryphoeus
AAAAAAAAAAAGAAACAAGAAAGCCAAGAAAACCCAAACCAATAAACCCACAAGAAAACCCCAAATCAAGCCAACCTACATAGAATATACCTGGAGCCAGCTGCTCACTAATACAGTTGGCAGTAGCTCTACTGATCTAGCTGTTAAAATGGATGTGACACAAGGACTCTCCTGCTTTGCACCACTTGAGATGCCTGACAGTTTTCATGAACTTTAGATCTGCTTTTACTAGATGCATTTATAGAAGTCAGAAAAATTCAAATTTTGCCAGGGGGAAAAAAAAAAAAAATGTTTTCGTAGTTGTGGTTTTAATTCCATCTTATAAAACACAAGAGTTGTAAGCTTTCTAGTAATTTTCTTAACATTGTAAATATTTAGTACATAATACTGAATTTTAGCAGCTATTAAAAACAACCAAGAAAACGTTCCTTCCCCTATACATTTCCCAAGCAAACATCCCTGATAATTTCTGCTGGCTGCAATCTGCACTAGATTGTCTAGATGGTTTGTTACTTTGGTGTAATATATTAGTCCTAAAAATCACAAAATAAAAGTGATAATCCAGATCTCCTACAAAGGAAATGAAAATGTTAAAGGAGGAAAAAAACTACACTGCTTAATTTTTATGGAATAGTGGAATATGGAAAAATGTGATGGCAAAATCACTTTTTTAAAAAAAAGAAGATTCCATTTATTTGGTGTTTTTATCTAGTCAGTCACAATGACTGATGTTAGGGGTAGAAATTGAGATGAGGAGATGTTTTGATTTCTGTTAGCAAAAGACCAAGGTGACTGTGATGAGCTGGAGCCCCTCCTGTCTGGCACACTAATGGCAGGCTTGTTAACAAAATGACAAGCACGAGGCTATCAGCACAACACAACTGCCCCAGCCCTGCTCCAGCCACACCTGTGCAAGCCCAGCTCCAGGGACCCACCTGGAAATGCTAAACCCAGCCACAGCCTTCCTGAACAAGGTGTGGAGGCTGCTCCAAGTCTCTGGAGCAGGCAGTTTGTTTTGCCTGTGCTGTTCATGATGTAGCACAAAATAGGGTCCCAATCCCTGATCAAAGCCTTCACACCCACATCTGAAAGATCAGCAGGAGTGAAAAGCACTTTTCATCATGAGGTTATACCATGGATGCAGCCATGCTCAAATTTCTCAGAGTATAACTGGTTTTTTTTTCCCTTTTCTTACAGGAAAATTCAACTGCCACAGAGCAAATGATGGATTAACAATGCCCCTGAAGCCACTGACAGTGCACATGTCCAGGTGTTTGCTAACAGCTGTGGAATGAGCACTAACATTAATTACTGCACCCCACACAGCTTCAGCAGGTACAGCAGATACTGATAACAGGGGGAAAAAAAGAATAATAAATAGATCCAGCCTATTCCAACAATTTGTTGGTCATCTTGATCACTCCTTACATAAAGACTCCATGTTCTGTGTCTTAAGCATCCAAATTGATAATTTATGTTTAATCCATACTTTGTCAAGTAATACAAGACAATAGCTGAGTAAACTACTTTAAAGTATTATTGCTTTAAAAGCTAAAAGGTTATAAAAGATGAGTAAGTTCATAAACTTACATCTCATTTAATGTTATTTTCTGATGTAATTTAGCTGTCCAATAAAGCTGCTTTCATATTCAGCATTATTTAAAAGATCTTAACAATTACTTCACAAAGATCTGGAAAATACATTCTCAGTGTCATAAAGAGCTCCAGCAATATCCAAGAACTGCTTTAAAATAACTTGACATAATTGGACATACACTAAAATATTTAATAACCAAACAAGCCTCTGAAGCAAATCACAAAGCAACACTATTCTATTGTTGTGACCCCAATTACTGCACAGGCTAGAAGAAAACCTAAAAATGAACAGTGAGATAAAGCACTCTACCACTTAGGTTTTTTTTTCCAATAAGTTCTGAAGTTGTAAAGACTATCAGCATAATAAAATACCCATAGAAGTATATTATTATTATTATTACTACTACTACTATTAGCATAAGTTATAATAGAACTACAAGGCAGCTTTAGTTGATGAAATACCTTAAGCACACGTACAGGTACTGCACTACTTAATTTTATGTAATGAAGGGATTTAGCCTAAAAAATCCTTCTTCATCCCTTCTTCTAAGTTCCTTAAAAGTATTTTATAGATTATTCTGTGTTATCCCTAATCACACAGGTAACATATCTATTGAAAGCTAAACAGGAAGATGCAACACTCGATTTTCAGAGATCACCGAATTAAATCCTTTTTTTTTTTTAATAGGAAAGTTAAATATTGCAATATTTCACCTTGTGGCATCTCCAGGGCAAGTAAATTCTGTTCCTGAAGTAGCTTTTTTTCAATATCATGTAAACACGTGTCACAAATGGATTCAGATTCATGAATAAACTTAAGAACTCACTTGGAAATAATTTGAATTCTGCCCTTGGTGAAAAAAAATGTAAGCCAAAATAAGGGTGCCTTTCAACCTTGTCATGACTTCATCTCTGGATAAAAGAATATGCATATCAAATTAAAAAGCCATACCTAATTTACTTATTTAGTAAACTGACAGGTTTATAGCACATCCATCACTGTTGTACTCCTCCCTTGTAATTTGTGACCACAAAGAGTAATTCATCTCCCATGCAGACAAAGCTAACAATGCATATCCAGCTCATTTCAGTCAGGATCCAAACTCTCCCTCTGAATCCAAGCTCTGGATTTCTCCTCTGAGTTCTCCTTCATATAATCCTTAAATAACTAACACCAAAAGTATGGACACTGCAAATACTACAAAAGAGGCCAAGATATTACAGCAAGGAAACCAGCCCTGAAGACACAGGTGCAGAAATATGTGAGGGTTTTGGTTCAATTCCAACTGTTAATTGAAAGAAGAGCAGACAACATGATCTATCACCATGATTTCTGTTATTTCCTTAAATCAAGTCAGGTACTGGGGTCCATTATAAAGTCTTCCAAGCAAATAAGATATTATGGCCCTGCATTGTACAGCTGAATGGAAAATTCACTCCAAGACAATGATTTGCCTACCTTCACATGGAGATCAGTTATAGGAGCACTGTCAGCACTTAAGGCAAACCATTCACAGTACATTAAGGATGCAATTAGAGCAAAAACCATCTTCAGCATTATTGTTCTTACTAATTAGTAGTAGTCTGCAGACGCCAGAACATCAATAATAATATGAACAGTCAATTTGTCCCCTCAACTTTCAGCAAAAAGAAAACAACTAAAATACGAGTTCTCATCAAGAATTGAAACACATACATTTAAAAAGGTATCATCTACATTAGCAGCCCCTTGGGCTTTCTAACAAAACTCTTCAAATAATTAGGCTTTTACTTGCTATTTTTTTAATGCTGTACACAAAATCCTCTAAAGGCACAGAGGGAATAGACCTGAATTTTCAAACCACCGAGTCTTTCTGCCTGCCCAGCCTGACACCATGTCCAACAGCATTCCTCTCAAAAAATGCAACCCTTTGCCATAAATTGATTAAATAGTTTTTATTCAGCTCAGAGCTCCAGATTATCAGTTGCTCTGAGGCGAGACACCAAATTCTTCAAGGTCTCAAGGAGAGGTTTGGGGAAAAGACAGACAGACCCTGTATGTGTATATAGAAAGGTTTAGGTTCCTTGCCAAAGGAATTTTTTTACTTACCTTCCCACTGGCCAGTCAGCACCAGACTCCTGCTGATGACAATGTCAATCTCTTGGGCACCATATTCCACTGCCAGCCTTATTTCAGCCAGTTTTGTCTCCAGAGGAGTTTGTCCAGATGGAAACCCAGCAGCCACTAGCATGGAAGGGGGGAAGACAGAAGGGAATGTGTTAAAGTTTTATAAATTGACCATAAAATTGAAAATACCAGTAATATACCAAAAGGTTTGAACATTATTATTTTTTTTCAGTGCTTGCCAAGATTCAAAAAATCTACAGGCACCTCATCCTACCCTCTCTTCATCCACAAGAAGCATTAGCTCTTCCCTCAAAAACTGATCTCCAGCAAGGTAAGTGCATCTTGTGTAAAGATCTTTCACGTGCCTTGATATTTTCCAGAACAGCCTACATAAAAGCACAGTATCTATTGCTTTCAGCAGACTTGAGCAAACAACGAGTGAGCTCAGATATGAAGCAACAGATAAATTTTTAATTTTCTCCAATTCTTTTAAGGAGTATCTTGAGTTAAATCATAATAATGTTGTTTAACAGTTAAATCACAATATAGCAAAAACTGCTTGCAATGAGTTCTATTTAAGAGTATGTTTATGATGTTTAAGTACAAAACCCAAAGGTAACTTTGGAAATGGAAAAATAATGGCTTTGTCAGAGATTGTCTTTGTTCCTGACATTTAAATGCACTTAGTATGTATTTTCCCCCTACACAACAACAAGAAAAGAACAAAATACTCACATGTGCCTTAGCATTGAACACCTGATCTAACTCCAAAGTTGGCCCCTGCTTTGAGCAGGGGGCTGGACCAGATCACATCCAGGCCTCCCTTCCAACCTGAGTAATTCTCTGATTCTATTTCTTGCTTCCTGTACACTCAGAGCTTGTCTGTCATGTGTGGTGACTGGAGAAGGGCTGAGCCTGTGAGATTTTGGATGTGAAAGTCCTGATCCTGTGGCTGCTCAGCAGGCAACACCCCCATCTGTGCACACAGCTCGAGGTCAGCCTGCAGGATGTGCTGCCTCTGGCTGGGATAGTTTCCCTCACTGCAGCTGGGGTGTTCTGCATTTGGGGAGGTGCAGTGCTGGTTCTACAGGAGGTTTTGGTGACTGCAGAGTAGTGCCAGCACACAGCCAAGGCCTTTTCTTGGGAGTCCACAAAAATGCAGCTCTTACCTGAAACCATAAATTTTCTCACTTTTCCAATTCTCTTTTTCCCTCCACCCTAGAAATGGGTGTATGAGCCAGCAGCTGTGTGGCACACAGTTGCTGGCTTGGGCTAAACCTTGACACAGGATTACACTTAAAGCCAAACATGATAGGAAAAAAAGCCTTTACTAGAACTCCCATCATTATCATCATCTACTTAGTGTATACTGATACTTGTCCAGCACTTTATATCAATGTCTTCCGTCCAGGTGAGAAAAACACTGATACATTTTAAAACCCTCTTTGATGAGCTTCCAGCAAAAAGACTTGGCATTCCTGATATGCTTGAAGTTGAAGGACAACAAAAGATTATACCAGAAGAAAATCTCCCTTGCATTCCCTTCCTTCCACCTGTGACCTTTTCACCTTACTCCCGATACAAGTCCAAAGTTCTGGATTTTTCCATGTATTTTATAACATCAAGTGATTTAATGGGATATTTTTGAATAAAGCTTACCTGAAGCCACTGGGATGTTACAACCAGCAGCCTTGAGGGTGTTCACAGCATCGGAGACTCTTGCAGGATACACACAAACTGCTCCAACAGTGATACCTGCAAAAGCCACAGCTCCTTTTTCATACAGAGAATTCCACCTTCTCCATCAGCACATGTGCATTGTCCTCACCTCCCACTCCTGTGTTCTCACAGGGATCTTAAGCACTACATCAGGGATGTCTGTTCTGCTGCTCAAATGCTTCAGGTAATTCTTGTGCTGTTTCCTCCCTCACCTTCCTTCCCCTGAGCCTGGGAGCAAGGCTGCATTAGCAGGAGTTAAAACTCCAGGGTTTTTATGGACAAACTCACAGTTTAATGACAACACACACAGTTAAGGCATTGCTTGATCAGCAAATTGCTGCAGGAGAAGCTGCACTGCCAAGCTCTGTTCTTACTTGTGGAGCCAGGCTGGGTCCAGCAGCAACTGAGAAGTCTTAATGCATAACCCTCCTGCATTTCTAGCTAAAATGCTCTTTTCTCAAACTCTCAGATAATTGACCTCATATTTATACTTCAACCATCTGAAGAGTCCATAAATCCAAGTTTAAAAAAAAAAGACTAATCTTTGATATTATGGTTTCAATCAGCGGACGACTTCAATCAGCAGACCAACGTCCCTTCTGCAAAGTGAGAAAATAATGAGGAAATGCAGACATTTCCTCTACAAAACACCAAAAGCTACCATACCTTTATCATGCATGTCCAAGGCTTTGAGCAGATCCTCTCTGATAGGGTGCTTTGCTTTAAAACACAGCCTTTGAACATTTGAAGGAGTGTCGTCGCCTGAGAGAGTGGTGAGGTCTATGCAGGTGACAGCTTTCAGCAGCCAAGCTGCCTGCAAAGGGAACAAAGCAAGCAATGGAGCATTTCTGCTTGCACTTCCAAAGCCAGCCTGCCTCAGAAGATGCAGGAATCAGAAGCCTGCCTCTCACTCTGACAATGGGGAAATGTATGGGGTGTAACGTGGAAGATAAGCAAATAACAGCTTAGGATAGCCAGGGCTGGCAGATATCTGTTCATGTCTTCAGCAGTATCCAGTGATACAGAGAGGATCCACTCCCTTTCGTGGGAATCAGGAATAGAAACATCTCTAATTCTAGTGCAAAAAAAAAGCAAGAGGAAAGTGACAAGGTTAAAGCACTCTTTAGATAGAAATGCTTCAGAATTTTAAAAGACTTATTAATCAAAGAATGGAACAGAAGCATAACTAAAAATTGTATGAGCTTTTTTTGCTGAACAAAAATTGAGCTTAAGACATTATTTTGAAATATCTGTTGAAGGTCTTCCAGAAAATGCTCCTTTACAGTGATGGCTTCATTCAAAGCTGATTTCTCTTACAGTCCACATGTGCAGGGGGAAAGTTTGCAACGGCAATGGAGTAATGAACCATCACTGGCCCCTGTTAGTCCAAGACTGACTGTTTCTGGTTGCTCCTTTCATCCTATAATACTTGGAAAGGGCTTTTCCCTTGAAATGGTTTTACATTGCTTTTACTTAGATTTTTTTTTATCCTCTATTTAAGGGAATTTTTGTCTCCTCTCTTACGACATGAATCATAGTCACCAAGACAGATGTAGTCAGGAGGTTTCAAGAGCTGGTATAAACCTCAGGTTTTTTAAAAAGGTTTTTCAGCTGGGTATTTTGGGAAACTGGCTACAGAATTTGAATCTGTGATGCTGCTTACACATTCAAAAGTACAGGTTCAAAATCATCTCTGTTAAGAACCCTGCACATGACGGACTGCCCTGCAGCGACGACGTTCAGACACAGAAGATTTGCTTCTGAGACCCTTCAAAGTGAAACCTTGCTCCAGTGCTGTGTTTCTACACAGGAGAAGCATTAGGAATAAACATCTGTCCCCCAGCTGTGCTGTGGGAGTGGCACTAAATCCCCTTCTTCCCAATGAGTCTCTATAATCAGCCTGTGGCCCTCTCTGTTATTTACATGGTAACCTCAGCCAAAAGAGGGCTTTGTTTTTACATCACTGCACCTGCAGTGTCTGAGGATAGCCAGGGTTATGGAGCCTTCTCACTGATGCTACTTCCCAACTCAGAGCCTGGACTGATAAACTTGGTGTCAAATAACTTTATATACATAAAAAACTCAAAAGAAACACTGAGCCATTGTCTAAATCGCCTCCAGTCATCTCCATTTTTAAAATTTAATCGTAACACACAAAGCACAAACTTTTAGGAAGGAAAAACAGGCAGGAAACCTTTTTTCTATCACCTTCCAGTAGCATCTTACACCTACATCAAATTATACCCAAACTGTCATCCCAAAAATCTGTGCTCATTGTTAAGACAGCTTCAGCCACTCCACAATGGCTGCACATTTTGAACAACTTTTTTAAAGAATTAAGTGTAATTAAATGATTCTTTCTTTGTTCTGTTCTGTTCCACTCTTAAAAACGATCCTGCATCATCTTCCTCCTGCTCCCAGGTTTCCAGCTACTTTTGCACATAACCAGTGTGCAGAGGAGAAGCATCCCAAGCATTGTTTGCAGAACAGCTGCTTGGTGAATGGAGAAACAGTTTGTCTTTTTATACTAAAATGGACAAAACCCAACTATTTACCTTATCTCAGCAGCTGAAAATCAGTTTTCCTAACATTAGTGGGCTCCTTCCCCCCACCAAATGCCACAGCCAGTCAGGATTTTTGAATTTTAGCTAAAAAACTAGTTAAGCAATGAAATCACACACACTGAGAATGTTTAAGCAAAGAAAAATCATCCAGGTAGGTCAAATTTGACAGGGACCATGATCATATCTTACAGCTTTAAAATTAAAAAATAAGAAGGCAGCATGCAGAGAAGTCTGTCTGGGAAACAGAATAAATGTGGAGGGATAGTAATATACAATTTAATCCACTCATGAATAAAGATGACTTAAATCCATTTGCAGTTTTGCCAGTCATGAGTTATAAGGTTTTTAACTTGTTTGGATAAATGCATCACCTTATTCCATCCCATCATCATCAAATACAAATTACTAAAATAAGACATGGACAAGCACATCTTTTAAGTTTACATGTATCTTGAAAAAAATTCAATATTACAGCCTGGAGAGGGAGAGTGACTGTTTAAAAAATACAGGAACAGAATGCATAAGAAGAGCACTTACTTGCCAATTACCTTTCACAGTTTTCCATTTTTTAATTTGTTCTGCATGCCTCACCACTGCAGGTCGATTCACATACACCTTTGAGATCCAGCCAAGTTCTGGGGGCAGAAACAAAGAAAGAAAAAAAAAAAAGAAAAAAGAAAAAAAGAAAGGCTTATCTATTTCTGTGCACTTTTAATATATGGTGTGGTACTTCAGAAGAAAGTTGTAGAAAGTTTGGAAGCTCTGAAGAGAGAGTTGTGCTTTCATGTCCTTCTAAGGGCTTGTGTACTTATCACCAGCCCAAAATAACCCCAACTTCTGTTAGGGATGATCTGTGAACAGGGTACTTCACACAGCACGTCCTGTGTGCCACTACAAGTGAATTAACTGAGTGCTCATGAGACTGAGACACTCTGCTGCCAGCCCTGGACTGAGAAGTTTATTATATGCAGCATGAAAAAAAACCAAAAACAACCTACAAAACAGCCTTCTGCCATTGCTTGATGACTTATTTCTAGATTCCAGAATTCCCAAAGAACAGCAGATGCTCTCATGTACTCAACTAAAGAAACTGTCTAGAGCCAGAAGAACCAGATATTGGCCACTGCCTAACAAAGGCGAATTGGTAAAGGAGAACTGAGAGTTCAGCTCTTGAATCTTTAAATTTCTGTCTAATATGGTAAACCCAGAGTGTAATTCTTAATGTTAACAAACACAGACTGTTCATGAGAGTACACAGGAAAAAGAAATTGGAATATCTTTAAAATCTCTCACATCCCAAAACATAAATAATTGTTCTAAATACTAGTCATATAAGCATTCCATGAAAAAACACTCTGAAAATAAGATGAACAATCATTAACCACCAATCATCAGCAAATCACCACCATCAATCATGAAATATCATCACCAGTTAAGGTCAGAATATGGACATGGGCAAAGATACTAGGAGATAATAATTCTGGGTGACTGAATTTATTAAGAGCATGTCACTCTATGAATCTTCTTTACTACGGTGTTAAATTGCATTTCCCTTGAGCATATTGATGAAAAAAAAAAAAGGTTTCAAACTTAAAAAAAAAAAAAAAGCTGGTAGACAAAGAAAACTGCTACAAAAACTAGGGCTACAACTCTCCTCCTTTTTTGCCTATCAGTAGGAACACAGGATATATTTGACAAAGTCCATGGGGGAGAAAACCACACATGAGTAAATAAACAGAGGAGGGACACAAACACTACGTTATGATTCTTCTGTTACATGCCAGGTGCTGAGGTAGCATCATTTAATCATAATCTCATTTATTATAATAACTTTTGAACCCTCCTGGGTGCACAGTGACCTTTCAGCCCCTTTGGAAAATGCCATAAAACCAGAGGAAGAAGTGTAGATGAGGAACTCAGCTTCTCCCTCCCTAATAAGGATCCTTTCAATTGTCTGCTCTAACCTATTCTTTCTACATTTTTGAAGACAACCAAGAAAACCAATTAATAAATTATTTACCAAAACAATTCTTTGGGAGAATATGAAGACAGTGTCCAGTCTGTTAGGGAAAATGCAACTTTGAGATGAAAATTTAAATGAAAGGACACAAATTTCACCCATGAGTAGGTTAATTCTTCATTAGTCATTGTCTGAATCAGTTTGATACAGCTGTTGTATCTACCTCACCTGATTCTTGAGCATCCTGACTCAGGTCTAAGCAACCCTTTTAGGATGTACAGCCCTGCACACTAGATCAGCTTAAAGGAAATAATCAACTATAAAGCCATTTGGAGAAAGGAAAAAAAAATAAAGAAGACAATTCATAATGGGAGAAAAAGCATGGGAGGAGAGTGGAAGTGGAAATGAGCTACTACTTTTGCTTTGCCCAAAGTCTCCTGTGAAAGTCACCCAATATCAGGTGATCAGCAATAGCTGACTGCACCTTCTTTGCAAATATGACAAAATCCATTGGTTTAAGCCCTTTTCACTGTCTGACACATTTTTCCCTCTGTTTTCAGTGACTCAGGACTAGTCCCACAGCAACTCAGTAATGTCTAATATCCCATTTTTGTGCAGGGGATGCAAGAGTCCCTGAAAGAGCACAGAATGTGGATCTCCAAGTATTTTTTTGAGTGTGCGAACTCAAACCACAGTACACAGCACAGGCAGAGAATTATTAAAAAAAAATAAAAAAGAAGAAGAATTTAACAAAAAATCAGAGCTCCATCCTTTCTGTTCAGCTTAATGTGAGACATCATGCAGCTTACTACAGGAAATAAAATGGTGCAATAAAAATGGCACTGCAAGGAAGGACAAAGGTTCTGGTAATATGCAGCAGCAGATGGAGGCTTCCATATAACACAGACCTTTTATTCAAGCCCATTCCTACATTAATTAAAGCAATGGGTAAGTGAAAACAAATATATCTCAGCATAATTGTCTCTAAATAGACTTTCAAAGTTTGCCATGTGAGGTCTCATCAAATCTTTAGATCTAAGTGCCTTTATTCAGAAAAATCACTCACAATTCCAGCTTTTTTTTTCATTAAATATCAGAATAAAACCATTTTTTGAAATAGAACTGACTGCCTTTGGATTCCCCCCCTCACTCCCCCAAGCTTTATGATTTAGTATCTGGCTAAGGAAAACTCTATTTAATTAGGCTCATTAACCTTGCAGTGTGAACATGTCTTTTTTTCTTTTTTTTAAATAAGTCATCTGCTAGTCATCTGCACAGTCATGTGGCTTCAGGGATAAAAGTAATTAAAGCAGTTACACTACAGCTAATTAGTCAATATTCTGTAATCACTCTTCTAGTTTACTTTTTTCTCCGAAGCCATTTGAAAAAATCATATTCAATTCCTTAACAGGAAATTCATCTCCTCTCTTTGAAAAGCACGAATCCAAAAATACTGAGCATTTCCTCAGAAAATAATAAATAAAACCACTTCATTAGGATAATTACATAAATATCTAAGCTTCCTAACACATTCCTCATAAAACAGACTAAGCTTTACAGAAGCTTTTAAAAAAAATGTGTTGATGGCATCCCTTCAGATGGTGAAAGAGAAAGCTCAAGAATGCCTGAGGCAGTAGTTTCACAAGCATTTTAAGGCAGCACTGTTCCCAAAAGAAGCTGCCCCCCTCAACTGGTTATTCCATTTCGTGTGCCAGGGACAGCATGTGTGCTCCTCTCCTACCATGAGCACACGATAAAGTGGGGAAGGGAAGTGATGAAAGCTGTTATTTTGGGAGAAGAACAGCGTCCTGAACCCTCCTGGAGAAATGAGGAGCTCAGCTGGCCACAGGCTGACCCCAGCTGGCCACACAGAGCTGAGCAGAGCCACTGAAGGGAGAGAAAAGGCTTTGATCAGGTCTTGTTGCAGCTGTCTCACCATGCAAGCTCTTTAGACATTTGGGGGTTATCCAGCTTTGTCAAGACAGAAGTCATGGCTGTTTTTCCATAGTGACACTTGATATGGACCAACAGATCCTTAATTTCTTGTGGGTCTTCCTTTATGTGACAGAAGTTCAGTCTCCAAGTTATCAGCTCCAGATACTCAGGACATGAAGGATGAGCCCTGCCCTGGGAATCAGCCCTGCTGCCTCGTGCCACCAGTGAAAGCACACGGTGCTGTCCCTGGATCACACAAAATGGACCGTGCACCTGCCCCAAAGCACTCTGGAAACCACTGACAAGCCTCTCCTCAGGAAGGGGATGCAGAACAGCAGCACCCAGCTCCCTGCAGCTCCAAGCCCTCTGTTGCTCCCTCTCTTCTTCCCTTGAGACGTCTCCTCACCCCAAAAACCCAGCTGTCCTCACGTGGTCCTTACAACCACGAGGAAAACAGGACTCTGGTACTCGCACAAAGGCCCACATAAAATAGCTGCAATGAAAATCCATGTAAATCCTGAGCTGTACCTGCCTTTCCCTCAGCAAAAGAACTGATTTGGTCACTCCACCCAGTGCCTTACTTATTTCCAAGACATCTACTTATCCTTCAAAGATGATTAAAATTACCCAGCAGATTCAAAAGGTGTTAGAACAGTGAAGAACCAGAGCCACAGTACAGGCTAAAACCAGCTATTAATATATTAGAACAGAATTATGCTGTCTTGAAAAGGGATGTAACACTTCATTATCTAAATGCCACTTACCACCAGGCTAGCTCTCACATGTAGAAGGCTCAGAAATACCAACTATAATTAAAAATATCAATTGAAACATAATGAATCTATTTTTGGCCCTTCAACTAGAGGGTCTGAGCAACACAGATAGATAATGGGAGGGTTCTTTTTGGAATCCAAGAACACTGCAAAACAACTGCAATTAATTAGTTATTACTCAGATCACATACATATATATGTGTGTATATATATATATCCAGACATACAGGGGGAAGGAAAGGCTCTTTGTACAGATTCTTTACATGACTTTTGGATGGCAAATGTATCAGTGTATGAGGCTGGACAGCCTCTGTGCACATTAGAGCCTTTTCATCTGTCTAACATGCACCTGTTCTTAATTCCAAGGAAACACCTTCTTACACTAAGGTGCAATGCTGGGTACAAGAGAAGGAGATAAGGGGGGGAAGAATCAGGAATTTTACAAAAATGTATTTTTTTTTTTAATTCACAGGAAAGCACTACATGCCACAATTTGTGAAGAGTTTGGCTTGCCAGTGATAAACAAATAGATCCTCTCTAAAGGCTACATCAGAGACCTACTGCTTCAATAATGACATTATGCAGCAAGCACAGAAACAGCAGACACAGACAAGGACACAAACATGATATTTTTAAGTAAAATATATTTTACCACTAGATGTCCTTGTTAGAAAACTGTAATTCTACACAAAGCTGCGTGGGAAACAGGACAAATCACCTGAGTTAGTGTCAAAGCTGCTGGCAGAGGCTTGTGCAACCATCAAAAGGTAAAGTGCCTAAGTCACAGAAGCAGTGAGTATTGGAAGCAACCATGAAAGACAAAGGTAAGGGTTTACCCTGTTCTTTCTGAGTACTGCTACCAGCTAAGGCACTGCACTAAGATATGTTAAGTGCTGTATGAAGTATGCTGCTGTATTTCAGATATGGATTTAGTGGGAGAGCAAATGGCAGGGAGGTGCAGCTCTCTCTTTAAAGCAGCCAGCATAAGGCAGATACTAGAATTAAACATGGTCACAACCACACCATTCCCTTTCCTACACCTGTCCTGAACATCTAATCCAGCTCATTCTGACCACAACAAAGATCACTGGGAAGGGATGGCAACAAAGTATCAGAATTGAGCACACCTCACCTTCAAGTTTCTGGATTCCCCACACATCAATTAATTTTAAGCTTGAATTTTCTAAGAAAAAGCATGGCACATCCCTAGTTTAAAGCAACTGGAGTGCAAACTTTTGTGCTAGCTGTTTCTCCTAACAGATTTGTTTTGTCAGTACATTATTCAAGTTTGTTTCAGCTCTTCAGATGGCTGCAGTTGAAACTTAGCTGTCCCTACAAGCAGCCCATAACAAGGACAGCAGAGAGCAAGTAAGCAGCTCGCTTTTGAAAGCTGCAGCATTTCCACAATTTTAGTGAATGGAAACTGCTCTTGTCCATCCACAGGCACATTTAAACTGCATACTGGCTCTGTAAGAAGTGCCTGTGCTTGTCCCCACGACAGGCACGTGGTGCCACAATGCCGTGAACTCTGCTCGGGCCAGCTCTGAGAGCTCCCTGCTCCCCACCAGCTGGCCTTTGCACCCCTCTTCCGTGAGGCCACCCTGTGTCCCCTCCACCTCACTGTCCACCTACTCACAATGACCAAATTATCACAGCTTACAGGCACGCTAGGAAGGGTCACTGCTTTAACTCATCCCGCTGCTGCAGCTGGGTTTTGCTGAGGAAGCTGCAGCACCTTCCCCTTCCCCAGCAAGAGCAGAAAGGGCAAAGGCAGGGGAAGCCCTTCTTGGCCGCGTCTGCCTTATCCGAGACACACCCACCTTTGGGGCTGAGACCAGAAACACCTGGGAAACCCTCAGAGAGCAAGCAACAAGGAGAACGAGCAGAAGAGGTGGAGTCTCGAGTTTGCAAATCAGAGACCGGATTGTTTTTAATCCCTTAGTGAGCAAGAGGGGAGGAAGGACTGAACAGAGTGGCGTGCAGGAGAGAACCAGCTTTGGGACAGCACCAGAGCTGCCCTCCAACCTCCGACCCTGCCCGGAACCCTCAATCCGAACCCACCCGCGACACAGAACTCGCGTTTAGCCTGCAGCACCAAACCCTCCTCCCGGTTACAGGTCACAACACCCGCGGGAGCCGCAGCGCTGCTCCCAGTTCTGTTTTTTGGAGGAGCTACGGCTCCGCAGCGCCGGGAGGAGGCTGGGCCGGGCTGCGGCACCGCCCCGGGACCCGCAGCGCGCCCCGGGGGTGCCCGGCCCCGCCGCTGCCCTTACCCAGCTCGGTGCCCGGGTTCCGGCCCGCCATGGCCCCGCTGTCCGGGCCCAGCCCGGCCCCGGTCCGGCTCCGCCCCGCCCGGGCAGGAAGCGGCGGGGCCGCGGCTCCGCCACGTGGGGACCGCGCCGGGCCGGGAGCGCGGGGATGCTCCTGACCCTCGGTGCTCCGCGGGAAGCCCGTGCTGTTCAAAACCACTGTGTGATGCCGGCTTTCGCATTCATGTGTTAGCTCTTGCACGCTGGTATTGACCATAAATATAGTGCAATGTGTAATTATACTTTATACTATTTATTTTTATTATATACTTATATATATTATATATAGGTATATAATATATATATTTAAATATATATATATAAGTATATAATATACATTATACTATATAGCCGTTCATTTGTTTAACATAATCTATTAGTTTAAGTATGTGCCGTGTAGTTTATAGAAATAGCGGTGTGATTAATGTATTATATTGTAAGCCTTAGCATATAATAAATAATGCTTCTATGTGACTGAGAGAATGGTGGGAAACAATGATATTGATTCCCACATCTGCTGACCAACCTCTCCAGGAGACAAGAGAACAGTGACAAAGCAGAGCACTGGAGAAGAATCGTAGAAGAATTTGTTAACCCCTTATCGGAGGATGTGGAACAGCAGGATGGAGACACAAGAAGAAATAAAACCTATCTCACAGGATGTCGTGCAGAAAAGTTAGAGTGTAAAGAAAACAAACCAAAGGGTTCTTGAAACTTCAAAAACTCACAGGGATGTCTGAATAGTGTCTGAAGCACATGAATATGTATGTACCTCAAAAATTACAAGCTTATAAGTACTTGTGGTGGTGCACCCTCCTCCTCCCCCCCCTTTTCCAGGCTGCACTGTCATCTAAGAAATATCTGTGATGCCTTGGCCTTGACACACAGCACTGGGCTCAGCTCCTCTTGAACTCATCACAAACACTGTCTGCTTCCAGGAACTGCTGCTGTCTAGCCAGATCTTGCTTTCTTTATGAACAGCCTTGGAAATTATTTTTCATGCCCGAATGGCATAGCATCACTGTTCCCACACTTTCAAACAAAGTGCCGACCTTAACTGTGTCTGGGATGAAACACTGTTACCTTGGATATCTAAGTTAGGCTTGTAAGGAAGGTTAAATCCTAAATTAGGTTAAATGCTGCAAAGCGTTATTCCTCTGTTAAATTGTTACAGTAAAGTTCTAAGGTAAGTTAGGCGTGTTGTTCCTCTGTGAAACCGGTAGGTTTAAGGTAGAAGTTAATGCTTTTAGGCCTTACTCCTTTTTATCCTTGCCCTCACTAGACACACAAATCCCTTGAGACAGTTCTGTTAATTTCTGTTTTGATTCCTGGACTTTGTTTGGCTTTCTTGTTTGTTTCTCCCTGGCATGCCTTAACTGTCCTGAAAGTGGTAGTGAAATCTTCCCCATGAACTTTGTTGTCACGTTGCTTAATATTAAATCTGGGTTTTGCTGATAACCCTTACCAGTGATTTTTCAAATACTTGCTCATAACAGTACTTTAGTTTTGTTAGGTTTTTTTCATTTCTTCCAGTATTTCTGTAGCTGTTACTATATATTAGGTTTTTATGACCATTAGCTGTTTCACTTTGATGCATCCCAGAGCATAAAAGCTGTAAATGTAGAATGAGGGACATGGTTTTCTAGTGAACTAGGGAACAACTAGCTTAAGAGCTGAACTTGATGGCAAAGGTTTTTTTTCTCCAGCTAAATGATTCTGAAGTTCTATTCCAGACATCTCTATGAAATACTATAGAGCCTACTGCAAACCTGGAATAAAACTCACAGCACACAAGTTTCACCATGAGGTGAGGTGTTCCAAGTTCGTCATTTTAAATGCATCCAATTTGTAAAATAAAATTTGTATGCTCAAGTACTAGGTATGGAGCCTTAGTGGAATTAGCAAGGCTGAACCATTTAGCTGTAAATCTGAGTTGCTTGTTTTAAGAATAAAATTCAAATAGGTAATTGCAAATAGGTTTAGTCTGCAAAAACAGGATAGTAAGGACAAGTCGGAATATGAAAAAGTAAAAATGTGTGTGCATAAATATACCTCTTCCTTCTTACCACACAGATGCATTATGTAAAGCTTTCAGCGTAACATTAAAGGAAATGACAAGTGGAAGAATGGCAATTATTTTCTTTAATGAAGAAAATATGATTTATAACCTTGAAAGGGTAACTTTTTTTCCAGTCTGGAAGACTAAACCCAAGCTTTACACAGATTTGCAGCCAGCCTCTGATATTTTCATGTACAACCAAATACTTCAGGCAGCACGTTTAATTTAGGAATTTTCACTGTTTCTCTTTTTAAAGACTCATGTTTACATTCCAACTTTAAAGAATAAAAAAAGATACAAAGCTTACAGATCAAAGAACTTGCCACCCTCTGTACCAACACTAAAACATTCTTTTGCTTTCTCTCTCTACAGTACAAACCCAAGATGCCAAGGATTACGTGATTAATGCAGTTGCTCTTCCATTTCATGAACCCAACGCTCAGAAGTAACGTACGAGTTTGGAGAGGCATTTTATTTAGACAACTGAAAACAGTTAAACATTCAGAAGCAGCATACAATGAAACAAAACCCAAACCAAATACTCTTAAGTACATAATCCCTTCTTTTCAACTAGAGCCAATTTTTCCAACTTTCAAGAAAAGAAAAGGTAAAAGCCATTGTATCTCTTCTTCGTAATAATGAAAACACACTACAATGAGTCTAATTGAGATTGGAGACTGGATCTTGGCTTGCACACTTCTTTGAAAAGACAGTAGGCAGTTATGCCAAAAAGCCAGCAGAACTCTACTACTTGTCTTTTGGGTTTTTATTTGGATGCTCAGTTCTCTTACAGACAACACCCAGCCAGTTCCACCGCATTCTCATCAATTACTGCCCATCTTTGCCCCACGCAGGGAGCGCTCTCTGCAAGGCTGCTGTCTGTCACTGTCACTTGATTTAGTCTCACATGTCCATGTGCCACGTCACAGCTGCAGCAATCAGGCTTTCACTTCCGGAGTTGAGCTGTACACTGTATCTGAGTTTTCAGAGGCAATCTCTTCTGCAACTAAATAAAAAGAGTGTTATTTAATTTCACTTTAGATATACAAACCAAAGAAATGTTGCAGGGATTGCCTAAAGAGACCAGTTCAGCTTGTTTTCCCATTCAACCTGATACAGCTGCTCTACCCCATCTGTTCTGCCTGCACAGCTCTGTCACCAGTCTGACACCTACCACATAATCAATCTCAGGCAAATGCATTCAAAGGTCTTTTGAAAAGAGTGAAAAATACCAGTAAGCACTTGAGGGAAAGTACTTCTTCCATACGGAGGAATGTTATCATCTTGACTATCTTTTAACACTGAGGCAGTTGAAGCTGACAGTTCAGTTCATTACCTATTTCCTCCTCTGCAGTTCCTGGAAGGGTAGTCCTTGCTTTTGCTGCTTCTGCATTCTCCTCTTCTGTAGACAAAGAGTAGAAAAACAAACAGTCAAGACCTTCCGTTCCACCCACCCACCTTAATTTAAAAGGAAAAAAAAAGTAATTTCCTTATAATTCAGGGTTGAGGAGAAACACTTGAGCAAGCAATTCTATTAATGAATATCCACATGTAGTTATTGCTTCGCTCTCCCCAAGCTGAAAGAACCAGAGTACAATATAAAATAAAAGTACCATCCACACTTTTTAGAGTCTCTCAGAATTATAAAAGTGGCATCACATATTTCTTGCTCTTTAACATAAAAATACACCAGACTCTTGGATTAAATATGCACAAAGCTTAAATTCAAAAAGCTTACTGGTATGCTGTTAATTGCTTAGAGGACAGCTACAGAAACACATCCTTCAATCTAACAGATATGATCAGAAACTCAGACGACAGGAGTTACAGGAGTTGCCAAGTTTCACCAGGACCAAGCAGGCACTTACCAGGAACTACACACTTCCAAAGGCCATAGGTTTTCCCTACTGTTGTCTGCCACAGCCTTAGTGTGCCATCCTCAGAGCCACTTGCATATAACTCTCCGTCGGGGCTAAATCGCACGCAGTGAATGGGACCAAAGTGCCCTTTGTAAGATTCTGAAGGGAACATGACAACATCAATTTCAAATTTCAGCCAACAACTGAAATTTAAGTACAAACTCATCAGTTTCTGATACAAACAATTTTAAATGAGGATTGGATCAGTAAGGAAATAAGCTTTTTTTGAAACAAGTTTGGTCAACACTAGCATTTTTCATAAAATATTGTAACTGACATGTCTAATGAACGGTATGACAATTTACCATACAGCTATTATAGCAATACAGAATGAGAATTTTTTTAAATAGGTGCAGAATTGCAAATGGATGTTTTAATCAGTTCTAGAATATTATGTATACTGAGATAGCAAAAAAATGTTTCACTTACTATATACTTTTCATCATCCTCTTGCACAGCATGCTATGCTAAGACGTCATTTGAGTACAACAGTTTCATTTACTGGTCATTATTTTATTAACACCTATTTCAGAACTCCTTCATGATTATAGGAGACAAACATACCTAATTCTTCTCCTGTATTATAGTCATATTTATAGAGTTTAAAATCTTCACCACCTGCAACCAAACATTCTTTCGCAGGGTGAAGTGATGCAGAATTGATTGTAGCAGGTGCTTCAAATGATTTAATCTGCTCTAGACTGAGGGAGAAAAGTTTGTTAACAAAGTTCATATAAAAAAAAATCCTGAGAGCAAAGAAAACTGTGATTCTACTAATCTCAACTGCTTTTGCCAGAAATAGAATACAACCCCACAGAGTTTCTGAAACAAGCTTTGATACTTGCAAATCATGCTTGTCAAGTTAGAAATGAGTTTAGAATAAGCAAAACAAAAGCTCACACACACAGAACTACTTCCTGGAATACGTTTAAGCATGTAACTTCCTTTCCTGAAACATCACAGAGATGCCAGTTTTGCCAACTTGGTGATTCTGGCCTTGTACAGCCAGTTTTTACCCACAAGAAGCCACCTGTGAAAACTGGAGCTGTGCACTCACGTTTCTGCACTATGAAAAGCAATAGTCTTCCCATAGGTTATGACCAGTATCTGTCCTTCTGGAACATACTCCATGCTGCTCACTGACATTGCCACATTTAGTGACTTGACCTCAGTCATGGTACTCCGGTCCCAGAGGCTTAAAAGGAAACAAAAGGGAAAAAAAGACTCTCAGACTACTTCTGTAAATCAAACACTTTCCACCTCACATCCATGACCTCAATCAAAAAAGGTACCCATCAAGGAATGTCGTTTGATTCCACTTCAAACCTTCAGTGGCCTCATCTGCATTCTCACCTTAAGACACATCCCTTTTTTAAAAATACTTCCATCTTGGCAGCTTAATGCCACAACATTAAATGATACATATACACCATTTAACTACTCAGTGATTGTCTTGGGGATTAAAAATCTTGGTTTAATTCTCCTAAGCAACAGATCTTGAAGCAAGGCTTGAAGATTCCATTCTGTCTCTTTACTTCAGAAGTTGCAGAGGTACTAATCCAAATTTACAGAGGTTCATTGAACATAATATAGTTTTCTATCCAGCAGTGCAAAAGATATCTAAACAGAAATTGAACTGTGCTGCTATGACAAATAAAATCTTTATTTATTAGCTGACTGCTGCATTTCTATTCCTGCAATTTGGAGAAAAACAAAACAGGACTTGGCTCTTGCCTATCTTGAACATTAGGAAATTGAAAAAGACAAAGCAGCAATAGCTCAGGACAGTGTGTATGCAAGAGACCTCATCTATAAATTCATCTTCTTTAGGACTACAAAAGGCATAAATTTATTCTAAGCAGTTCTCAAAAGACCACCTCTTCTTATCAGGAAGAACCCATCTATGAGGAGCACATGTTTATGAGGAAATTGGAACTATTAGCAAAACGATCCCTGACAACAGAACAGAGCTGCATCAGGCATGCAGCTACAATAATCTAGGATCATATCCCTTACCAAAATAACACAACTATATCCTCACATGGAGCATGACAATAAAGAAAACTCCAAGTTACTTTTTCTTACCGGACAGTTTTATCGTCAGCTGAAAGGATCTGTTTGTCATCACTGCTCCATAAAGCCTTTTTAATGCCAGAAGTATGTCCACTGACAACATCAGGTTCTTAAAATAAAGCCAAACATTTTAATACATGCAATACAATGAAATAATGGCATGCAGCAGTTCACAGATTTCCATCTACTAGAGACTGCAGAATTACTTCAAGCACTTAGGACTTTACATGTAGATCTTATTCCAGAAACAGGATAAATGCAAATTTGGTGTCTGATTGCCTAGCTTTCAAAAACTTCACTAGGTGAACATCCATGTTCTCTGGTTTCCTATCAGCCACCAAGAGTTCAGTATCAACATGAATTTAAGCACACATATATGTGGAGTCTTTTTTTCTTTCAGATGATTAGATTTTAATTAGTTAGGCCAATTTTGAGTGTGTCTGCACTGAACTGAAACATGTTCTGCTTGATGTCCCATTCTTGGAAGTGTTCAAGACCAGGTTCAACGGGGCTTTAATCAACCTGGTCCTGCAGTCCAGAGAACAGGGTTTGGAACCCCGTGATCCTTATGGGCCTTTCCAACCCAAGCAATTCTTTGTTTTTCATGATTCATAACAGAAACTAACCCCTTAATTTCAGAGCTTTTTTTTTAACTTAAAAAAATTCTCTAAGAACCAGTTTTAAAAGCAGACTCACCTGCTTCTGGCTTGCTCAAGTCATAGATACGCAAGAGCTTATCTTGTCCACCTGTTAACAGATAATTGCTATCCTGAAACAGAAGTTATAGAGAGTCAACTCTACATTGAATCAAAATACAGCCTTTGTGAGTTAAAATCACAGCTTTTTTCCTCAGACAGCCTCTAACACATTTATCCTACAATCTTAAAAACGAGCAGCAGTATTTTAGACTATTTACCTGTTAAGATATACAATAAGAAAGCAAAAAAGTAACTAATAGGAAAACACACTCAAGAGCTTATTTCCCTGGTGAATAAGGTATAAAGGTTTCTCATACCTGTGTAAAATCCACACTTTTGACAATGTGTTTGTGAGCCAGTGTGATCAGTTCATCGCCTGACACAGCATCCCACACTTTGCTAAACAGCAAGAGGAAACATTCGTATTTTAGAAGCACCAGGACAAATCAACCTGGACAGTCAGATGAACTTGTAAGCAATCTTTCCTGATGCCATCACATTTTATCCTAAGCATTACATTCTTATAAGCTGTAACCCAGTTAGTCAGTAAGAATATTTTATGTAATTTACTAGAGCTTTTTTTGGATCATCCCACCACATTCCTTTATGTTCTTCTTCAGGACCATACTAACTAACATTTTAGTTTCAAGACAAAGGTGGCTCTTCTCTGTCTGCAACTTCATTAACAGAATTTGACCTCTACTAACAAGATTCAATTTGCAAAATATTCGTTAATACTGCAAACAGCACAAACAACAAAAAACATCAAATAACTAATTACTAGAAGTTTCTTGTAATAAGAAGAGGCTAACTGCTAGATGAAAAATACGAATCTCTCTCTCAGCTCTGCTATAACTACAGTGCACAGAGAAGCTAAGGAAAAGTAAAGCAGTATGATAATTATGCACATCAAGAAGCAATCATTGATGTCCATCATAACAGAATTAACTGTAGCTGCTTTCAGGAAGGTAAAATTCTAGGTTTTAATTTGGCTAGCCAAAGCCAAGCTAACAGTTACTAAAGAGAAGCAAATGAATCAGTAATTTAGCACAGCTGAAAGAGCTACAGAATAAAATCAAAACACAGAGCATGAAGACAGTTCACCACTTACGCTGTAAAATCTGCTGCTGCTGTAGCTGCTTTGGTGGCGTCCGTGTTCAGGGTGGCACCCCAAACAGCACCTTTATGACCCAGAAACGTGCCAATCCAGTCTCCTGTGTCTCCCTGGCGCAGCATAGGCTTGCCATCTTCACCGAAACAAAACCAACATTCAGGCAACACGGGAAAAGAAGAAAACAAGTTTATAAAAGAAAAAATATTTCCTTGCACCAGCATGTGGAAATAACCCATACTTTAGAAAGCCACTCTTTGCTGGGTTTAGCTGTAGAGTTCAGATGTGCAGCTATACTTGCTGCATGCATCTAAACTGTACTGAGACTCAAATGCCACTGCAAACAAGATAAAAGTTTCCTGGTAAAAGTCTGTAACTTTTAGATAGAAGGAAGGTAGAAAGGAACATTTCATTGAGATTTTATTTTTACTGAGGTTTTCTTCTGGCAGGACAGATTTGGTTTGCTCTCTTTTTTTACTCTGGAACAATATTATAAGGTCATCAGGACATAGAGACAAGTCTCATGGTTGCAGTGAGATATGATTGAAACATACAGCGATACAAAAATGAAGTAGCAATAGACAAGCTTTGCTATCATCAGTGTTTTCTGGAAGGCTATCAAAGAGTTGTTCATACAAGATGTAGACCTGAACTTGAAGCATTTCAAGGCAGAAGGAATGCCCTTTAAAATTTACGCACGCACAATACTAAAATATACATCTAGGAAGATAACACGCTATTCCCACAGTGAGCAAAGAGACACTGCGTCCAGCAAGGCAAGGCAGCTGCCCTGGTCAAACCGGAGCTCGCTTTAAACCTACAGCCCATGTGCACAGGCGGTGGCACAGAAGTTTTACACACACACCACCCCGGACACCTCCCACCCTCCGCAGCCGGGTCCGGCCGGGCGCATGCGGGCTCCCAGCCCGGCGGCGATCACCGGGGCAGCCCCGCGGCTGTCCCCGCTCCCTCGGTGCCTGCAGAGCCCAGCCAGGCGCTGCCGGCCCCTCGAGCCCTCGGCACGGCGATGCGCGGCCTACGAGCGGCGGGGCTGCCCCGCGCCCGCCCCCATCCGCGGCGGCGGGCCCCGAACAAAGCGGCCCCAGCGCTCACCCTTGCAGGCGCTGATGAGGAAATACCCGTAGGGGGTGACGCCGCTGAAGGCCAGGTCCACCACGGGCCGCGTGTGGCCGGAGCAGGTGAGCGGGGTCTGCCTCATGGCCATGGCGGCGGCGGCGGCGGCGGCGGGGCCTGGGCAGGGCACGAGTCCGGCGGCCCGGCGGGAGCGGCGGCGGCGGCGGCGAGGGAAGTGACGGGCAGGAAGCGCTTCCCGGCGGACGCGCGTCACGCGCGGGGGCGCGGCGGGGCGGCACCGCCCGGGGGGACGGGACGGGACGGAGCGGGACAGAGCGGGCTGCGGCCGCGCCG
>WBND01000329.1:678292-721309 GCA_013398595.1 Tychaedon coryphoeus
GCTCTCTCAGTGCCCTGCTCGCTCCTAAACCAGCAGTGTCTCCTGCCAAAAGGCAGCCCTATTTTTCTTTAGGGCTGGCTCCTCTCAGGCTCGCTGTGGGGCCTGGTCGGCCTCTCCAGCTGGGAGGGCCATGGGAAAGCCCTGAAGGATGTGGGGATTTCAGGGATGCGCAGCAGCACCCGCCCGTTTGGGCGATTTTGTGCCAAGGACAAGCTGATGGTGGTGTCTGGACTTGCCTTCAGAAGCGTCTAAGGATGGCACTTGGAAACGTATCGCCGCCCTTTCTCAAAGATGAGGGGTGTTCTTTGTAACTGAGAATCAGAATGATTGGCAGTTAATCATCTTTTTTTCTTAAGGCTTATAAGAGGAAAAGTATTTAAATTAACTGAAAATTGAGGTTGGCACTTACTGCAGACTTCCACAGCTTTTTTATTTAGAAGATAGGCGCAGTGTTTCAAGTTCTTCTTGTGTTTTACTTCTCACCCCAGGGTTCTCAGAAGTAACTCCTAAGGATTTTGTAACTTCGTGACTCATTTTCAGGCATACTGACACTGTATCACAGATCAACAGTTTTTCCATTCAGAGCCACGGGTTGCCACGTGGACATTTCCAGTGTCTTTAAGATTTTCAAGCAAAAATGTATTATTTCTACATTTACATTTTTCAAAAATCTTATCTAAGCATAGGGCTTTGTCTCCTTGCTAGAAATGCTATTTGGGTTTACATTGTAAGACTCTTCTAGTAACTGATGTTATCAACTTCTTCAGTGGAAAAAAATTATCTTAAGGGTCAGTACAAAGAAAAACTTGGTATTAAGTTTAAATTAACTGCTTAGAATTCAAGGTTGAGAAACAGAAAGAATGGGAAGATTGTGTTTGGGGAAATTTACTTTTCATTATTTCATCGCTTTGATTGATTTTGTCTTCTATTAAATGGAGCGTGATTTTCCTCCTGCACAAAGCTTATGACATCCACTTAGGAACACACGAAATCCATAAGGGGCAGAGAAAGACAAAAATATTTCAAATTTGTCAGTAAGTAGCTGAAAATCAGGAAAGGAGAAAAATGATGGAGGTGTGAAACCTATAAAATCTAGACATCCCACTAGGCCAAGCAGAACTATAGGGTATTGGAAAATACAACCAAGGACATATGGAATGAATTCTGAAAATAAATCTGTCTACGTTTTTTCTTAAATGCACTTTCCTTAAAGTCTCCAAAGCTGGTGCTAGGCCTAACTCAGGATTCAATCAGAGCTGTTTCTTTAGCAGCAGTCCCAGACTTTCTCCCTGGTAGCACCTCCATTTAAATAGTTTATGCCCAACAGTCTGAAAATGCTTTAAAAATATACTAATTCTGTGCCTCAGAGGGCACAACACTCTGTAGCTGCTTTGCTTAATACAGAATTTTTTAGAGGAAACAGGAGCTGTGAAATAGGCTTCAGTTTTTGAAGAAAGTCTAGACACGGTACAAGAAAAAGAAGGAAAGATGAAAAAAAATATTACTTACAAATGGAAATTTAGCAAGCTTAAAGTAATAATAATTCAGAAAGAGGTGATACTGAATTTTATTGTTTTAAACAGGAGGATTACATATCATGTTCCGGTGATTGAATTCTCTCAGAAATGTTGATGACAGTCAATAAAGCTATCCTAATGAAATGTTATGATTCTAGTGCTATGATTAGAATGAATAATGCAGAGAGTCAGTTAAGTAGATGTGTTAATTATACATATTTACATTTCCAAAGACTCCTTTCTTCTCTTGTAGATATCACAGTTGGAAATTCATTGTCTCACCACTGAGTGGAGCTCCTTACCTATTTATTAGTAGAGTAAAGCTCTAACAGAGCTGCTTTTGTGAGGTGACCTAGTGATGGTTATTTCAGCTTGTGCCTGGTAGCTGTGTGGAGACAGCACTCAAGAAGTTACTAAATGCTTAATTCTCTAAAATTAATTAGCTAACTAGGTAAATGGAAATCTCCAAGACACAGCAGCAGGGCAGACCCTTTGTTAGCAGACCTCAAATATGAGTTCCTTTAGTTAGTGGCAAAACATTCACTGTAGTCTGTGAGCACGTTGATGTTCTCTACCTTTTGTTTGTTTGTTTGGTTGGTTTTGTTTTGTTTTCTTTTGTTTTGTTTTTATAAATGCCCTCCACTAATCTGTACAGGCAATTTTGGGGGCAAAAAAAAGAAAGAAAAGGAAAAGGACTTGCTGTTTCCTGGAGGATGATGTGTTACAGATGCTGCATGCAGATCTGTGAGAGAAATCGCAGAGCTTGCTGCTGGGTTTCCACCGGGGGGGATAATTAAAAATGAGTGCCAGCCTTGAGCAGTCAATTATCACTGAGTAACAAGATGAAAGATAAGAGGCAGATGTAATCTTATTTCACAAATAGTACATCAGTGTGCCTCTAGTCCGTTCTACATCAGCTTTTCACAGCAAGTGACCTTATTTTTTCTCGTTTTCTGAAGCTTCTTTTTACATTCATCTAGGGAATGTGAGTGCTGGACCACAGACACTCTTCTGGTGGGTGTCCGTGGTAGGACAGCCTACTGCAGTGTATCCTGAGAACATTTGGGTAGAAACTGGGGATCCATTTCTTTTTCTTGGATAGTGCAAGTTTGGTAGTACAGTTTATGTGTGTGACAGAGGCCAAGGGGATTAGACAGAAAAATGGGATTATAGGAATAGGGAGGAGTGTGAGGAGGAGTTTGAGACAGCAGAAAGGAGAAGTGGTTTAGCAGGAGAAATGGAAGCTGGATAGGAGAGGAAATGGGAGATTACCATTTGTGTGCCTCACAGTTGCATTTGTACCTTTTTTCCTGTCTATTCTGGTGAGGTCACATATAAGATCGCTTCTTTAACCACCATGTTAGTGCCAGGATCTCAAAACTATTTGCTCTTATGAGAAGAACATTGTTCCTAACATTGTCAGGAGCCTTTCCATCTGTCTGGAGGGCAGGGATCCAGCACATTCAGAGGATGCACCAACCACAGAGTGATAAAACCAATAAGGGATGTTTAAAATTGTTTTGTCTCTGCCATAATAGCTTCCTGTTCCTCAGTCTTCAGGTCCCTTTCTGTCTTTTGATAGGTATCAATTGGAAGTTTTGGCCAGATAGAGAGGAGAGATGAAAAGGAAATTATTCCCCAGTTTCTATCCAAATGCCTTCAGAGCATAGTGTTGCTAAAGGTAACCCTCAGGAAATAAAGGAATGTAAAGGAAAAAAAATATATTATTTTATTTTGCTGCCTCTTTTCAAGCCTCATACTGGACCCTCTTGATATCTCAGGCCAGCTAAATAAACATTTACCTCTGCAAAAAGAATTTCTGTTCATAATAAAACCAAATCCAATTGTAAAGCTCTGCTGCTAAAGGAGAGTTAAAATTGCCTGTCAGTTTACTTGCTTTCCAGGAAACAGCTTAGCAAAATTCTTATTCTCTAAGGATCATCACAACTGTAATACCTCTCTGTGAGCTTACTGTACTGTAAGGAACAGCAAGACAAATTTACAGGAACGAGCTTTAGCTGAGCTGGTTCATAATTGTAGGCTACTTTGATGTTTTCACTTGGAAAATGTTTTTCACTATGCAAGATGTTTATACTTGCTGTTCTAAAAGACTAATTCACACATCAGCCTCTGAAAATCAACCACAGCAGACAGTCCTACTGTCCTAGGAACACTTGAATTGATCTGACATAGAAAGGACATTGGGATTTTTCCTTATTTTCAGGGGTAAAAGCTTTGCTGAAAAGACAGAAGCTAATCCAGGTAGCATCAGTCAGGCTTGTTGATAAGCCTTTTCTAATCTCTTTTTGAACAATCCTGCAGATTTTCTTCAGATTCTGGATTTTTGCCAGTCACTTGCAAGTGCAGATTTTTTACCAATAATATCAGTCGTGTGAAATACTCTAATTTCTAATAAATGAGACTTAGTTTGTCACTTGACTGTGAGCCTCTCTTCACCAGGCAACCAGATATTTGCTGTTTTATGAGAGCAACTCTGGCACTGCAGAGAACACAATAATGTTGTTCTGCTACTACTTGCACAATAATTAATTTTGAAAAAATAGAAACTTTTTGTTTTCATGATGGAAATTACTGTGTATTAGACTGTGTGTCCCTTCTAGGGCACCAGAAAAATAGGTGCGCTTGAAAAGAGATGATAGCAAGAAAATTATAAGAAAGACTACTCATTTGTGACATATACTTGTGTTATTTAGAAAAATACTAGATTCTGTAAAATTGCTTTGCATAAACAGCAATTCTTATTGTTCTTTCCATCCTGTGGCCATAGAAGTCTCAACTTTTAAAGAAATATTGTTGCTCTTCTGAGATTTGGGAATACAAAACAACTTTAAGCTACATTTGTCTCTGGACTGAATCCACCAATGTCATCACTATTAGATCATGGATTAATTTGGCTCGTGGTATTATACTTGGAATAACTACAGTTGTGGGGTTTTGGTCTTTTGCCATGATCAAACTTTAAAGAAATTAATAACACTGATGGTGGAAGATAATGGCCATGCTTTGACACATAGGAGACGGAAGACAAAGATTTGCAAAGGTTTTCTTTTATTCTTACTGAGATTTTAGGGAGCAAAGGTTATTGTGCCAAGATGCATAACAATTATATAACTGAAAGGAACTGAAAATACTTAATGATGGAGTGAGTCAAGAAGATAGGAAGTATCCTCATTACTATTGAATAGAACTTTCCTCACAATGCTTATACAAATATTTGGAAAATTCATTAGTGCAATGAAGTTATTTGCCAGTTGGGTTTCTGTGAAACTTTCCCACTTGGTGCTGCACATCCACATCACTATGATATGTAAAATACAAACTAGGATTCCCAAAAGTGCATTTCATGTTTCTTTCCTTTTTGTTTCTTGATGATGACACAGGAACAGCTTGACAAGGTGGAAAGGAGGATTTAGTTCATCTCAAAGTAGTATCAGAATCTAGTCTAGTACTACTAGTAATGGGTCACCTGCCATTTTGGATGCTAAAAACGAGGATCTTGCTTGCATGTGAATATCTGTATGACCCAGGTTTTATATTGCATTTAATATAGATATGTAAATAGCTTCATATGACAAAGCAGTTTAGGTTTGGGCTAGAAGTGGCTGGGTAAAAATAGAAGAATAAATAATCTGTGGACAGCCCTACTGTTTTATTCCAGGTGAAAATACCGTCGTTACTTATAGTTAGGGATTCATCAGTTGGCTGAGCATGAAGCAGGGAGAAGTCAGCAAGTTCTCAAGATGGCTTCACACCCATCAAGAGCCTTTGAAGTTTAATAACAGAGCTTGACTCTAAGGACATACATAGTAAGAAAAAGTCATTAAGCAGTTAATCTTAGGCCTTATCTCAAAGTACTCCATTTCTATGGAAACTGAGTACTTGGCTCTGAACACGGAGCATATCCTAGGAATTCATTGTGAGAGTATTGGAGCAGAGATAGCCAGTTCTGTGGCAGCCGGGAGAACATTCTCTAGTTCTGCTTGTCAAGTTGTCATCTCTCTTCCCCCCGTCTCCCCCACCCCGGCTTTATAACTAATCCTTTACCTCAATTTTTGTCCTCGTGGTTTACGTCTTTGTGGGCGCAGTAAATCCAAAGGACGCAGTGTATTCCGGCATCTCAGAGACATTCCCTGAGATAGCTGGGGCACTCTTGATTTACAGGCTTTTGGGAAGGAATTTTTCTGGCAAAGAAAAAAAGTCCTTTTACAGAGCCATTAACACTCTACAGCTCCTGCAAATCCCTTGAACATTGTGGCCACTTAAGAGTTGACAGCTGCAAACAGGTTACAGGCAAAACTCTGTTTCACAATAGGATATCTGGGATTTTCAGCTGGTGTTTTTATAGAAATAATATGCCTAAAAATACTTCAGGTGAATATAGCACTATAATAAAAAATACATTTCTACTATCTCACTTATTCAAGGCACTGAACAAACAGTGGTGTGAAGTGGGAAATGGGAGCAGAGTTTGGAAAATAATGTCTGGTAACCTACTGAAACGATATGACTAATTTAACTGCATATTACATTGTAGTGTAACAGTCAAAAAAAAAAAAAAGAAAATATCCACTAAAAATCTGCTCAGCACATGGAATGGGCTATTCGGCTGGCAAGAGCTGCAGCCATATCTGTCTGTAGATCATTAGTCAAATATGTGCCAGCCTGAAAGACCAAAACCTGCTATCCGTTATTTTGTCAAATCCCTCCTATTGACAGCATCACAGGCGAGGCCAAACGCGGATGAATCCCATCCTCTGAACAACCTTCCTTCGTCTTGTGAGAGTTAAAATACACTGGCAGGAAGTTTTGAAGTTATATATTAGTACATTCAATACATTCTACTGAAAAACGAGATTTATTCTGCATATTCCATTAAACAGCTGTCAGGTCAGCATCTTATCTGCCAGATCACCAACGCTTGCCGCGATGCTGACTGCAGCTGGGTGCGAGTGGATTGCTGGAAGGGAAATATTTTGATCACTGTAGTAACTGCAGTAACCCTACCTTCCCGAAGGACTTCAGGCCTTTGCCCTGGGGCTTCTAACCAGGCTTTGATACCTCTCTTGGCTTTTTCTGTTACCTTTCTTTCCTCTTATCAGCTCCCCTGTGGCAGCCACAGCTGGTTTGCTGGACATTATCCTCATTGCTTTACAAATGCTTTGCTAACTAAATTCATGTGTTCCCTTCGCCCCTCTTCTCCCGCAGACGCTGATGACAATGCAGAAGACTCAGATGAAAACTCTGTTTTGGCTTTCTGTGCAAGCTTTCAGTTCTCTGCGTGTGAATCTCGGGGTCTCAGGAGTGGCAGCTGCTGGTTTGATTCCATTTGTGAAGCGCGGAGTACTCAAAGGAAGGTGAGCCTGAAGTGAAACACGGTTACTGGATGTTTGTTCAGAGCTATAATGAGATTGAGTAGATAAGAACAAACATAATGCTTTCACAGGCTCTTGATCTGACTGCAAGTACCGTGGAAAACAGTGATAGGAACACAAAGGTTTCGAGATGAAACCTCTATTAATTCCTTTGCTGAGAATCTTCATACTTCTACAAAAAAAAAAAAAAAACAAACCACAGTCCTGTGCTTTTATCTTATATAGATGTTATTGAAAGTAGGCTAGGTACCACATGATTGGCACTAAGCTTGTAGTTGCACAATGTTTTAGAAGTCGAACCCTACTTGTATAATGCATTAAACCAGAAGCCAAACTTCTAACTCTTCAAGTCTATATTTGGCTTGTTTTCACAAAACAAGTTAAATGAGTCTAAGAATACTTCTAAAATATTTTCCAGAAAACTAAAGTTAGCTTTTAAACCCCATTTCCACTAGAAAATGAAGGTTAAATATTTTTGCTTCGAGATCTGGGTTCATTGAACTCTCCCAAGTCCTAACACAGGCACAAGCCAAAAAACCCATGAACCAACAGTTCATACAAACTCCTGGGAGCCAAATCAGCTGACTCTGGCAGAGCACAAATGTTTTTACATTCATTTCATCTTCTGTTATGAAGATAATCCAAGCAGTACCAACTTTCTTTTTCCACAACCATCTTCTTTGCTTCTCCCAGGACAAAATGATAACATTGGAGTCAAAGACTTGCAGTGTCACAGAGTCACGGCCTAGATTTTTTTGTACTGAAGCAACAGATCTGCAAGAGAGCAGATACTTGTTTTATAATATAGAAAGCAATGTTGGAAAATAACAGAAACTATAATCTTTTTTAACTGGCCACAGTAATTTAGAGAAGGCTGGAATGCCCTGTCTCTCATGTAAATGTACAGTACTCCATTTAACATACTTCTTTTATTTATTCTGTCTTGATAGTCAACTGCTGCCTTTGAGAGGATGATAAAATTAGTTTTTATTCCCACACACACACAAAATAATGTATCGTGACCGATTTACGCTTTTTAGAGAAGCTAAAAAAGGAGAAATGCACAAGAGCACCCTTGTTTGAATAAATACTGGGCTGTCTGTATGGAATAACAATTATATGCTGAAGCTAGAGCAGATGTATGGGTGTGAATCACATAAGGGTAGGTTGGGGAATTCTAATCAGCTAAACAGACCTAGGAATCAATCAGCAGTGGAAATGTTTCTCTGGTTAAACAGCAGATTTTTCTAACTATTATGGGGTAGGATGGGAAAAGTGATTTTTCAGCCCATGTTTTGCAAGTGTAGTGTGAAATCCCGAAGCGTAGGACATACATTAGTGGCACAGAAATGAGAAATGAAATGAGATCTGGCACTGCTATTGGCAGGCACTGTTACAACTGATGAAGAAAAGTTTGTGGATCACTTTTTTAGTACTCTGCAAGAAGAACAACTCTGGAGTTAGGACGAGATATGAATGCTATTTTTTCCTGGGTTGTGCCGTACCCTCTGACCTAAGTCAGAGTTGGGCTGATTTGTATCACCACCAGGTATCCAGGTGTTAGTATAGTCACTAGAAGGAGGTGGTAAAAGTCACTTTCTGTAAAAGATGAGGTCAGCTTCTGTGTCACAAATGATGCAATATAATGGTGTGTCTTCAGGGGCATTTATGATGTTCCTTTGATATTTTCATATGAGGGTCATCTCAAATGTCCTTTGCCTACTTTTCTTCATCATTTCTGCCTTATCATACAAAAAAAAAAAAAAAAGAAAAAAAAATTATTCCGGTCATTCAGTGGCTCTCCCAGCACTGTGTTTGTCGCCTGCTTACTCTCTTAGTTATTAATCAGCTTTAGCTGAACCACCAACACAAACCTACTCCCAAGAGCAAGTCAGGATGCAAATTTTGTCTTCCTTCAGGTCCTTTCTTTTCTTGTTGGTTTTGCATTTCACAGCTGCCATGTTATCTTGCATTAGACCTTTGGAAATGACCAAAGGCATCTGTAAGCTCAGGGTTCTGATGCACCCTCCAAGAGCCTGCCAGAAGCATCTTCCATCAATTTCGAGTAGGAAGCAAATGGGCTGAGAAGAACGGGCCATTAGCAGTGATTACACAACCTGACCTCTTTGATTGAGTGGCATTTATTCAGAGAGCCAGCGAGCCTTTTTTTAATTGTTCAACTCCCTAAGGTGTCTGCTGAGGAAGAACAGAAATTTTATCTGGGTGTTTGGTGAGCAATCTCATCTTAAAGACAGAAAGGCAGAGAAACAGGACCAAAGTCATTGCTGGGCACAGCGGGGAAATGTCTTGCAGTCCTGCTCTTGGTGCTCTCATACCTCCTCTGAGTGGAGACTTGACAGTAATGTTTGTAATTTCATCACAAATGCATTACTCTACCGAAAGATTTTATTGTATTACGCTCCATCCAGGACTGAAGAAAGTTTCTATACTATTATCCCTTCCATAGAAGTTCCACATGCATTAGCTGCTTCCCAAAAGACGTGTAGCTGCCCCTGGCAGTTAAGTGATTTCTAGCCCCGGAATTAAAATAATTCCGAATAATTTGGGCGTGAAAAACGAAGTTCACGATTTAAAATTTTAAAAGTTTAATAAGGGATAAAATCGGGGGCAAAAAGGATATCTAGCGCTGGGGTGCTTTTGGCGATTCGCCAAAGAGCACAGCGTCAATGTAAAACATCGTTCTCTAATACTGTTACATTGCTGGGGGAACATGCATATTCATGCGTTTATACATCATTCAAACATTCCTTTGAGTTTTTGTTGTTCCAGGAACTCTCTTATTTGGTTTTAACTTCTGACTTGTCTGCGGGACATTCTGTAGATTAGGTCAATATATTTTATTTCTTCCTATGTTTCTATGCTGTTGTTTCATACTCCCTGATAGTGAGGAATGGATAAATCCTTTCTGGATGCTTATGCTCTGTTTTTTGTCACTGTTGTTTTATCACTTGGAGAGGCCAGTCTGCAGATGTAAGAAAAATAATTGCTTTACACCATTCTCTAAGTTGGTTAGATAGAGGTATTTTAGTCTCTATTTTAACATTTCTCTAAAGCCTACAATATAATATATTTATCACACTACTATTCATATAAACTATACAGTGCATACATAAACTGACAGATTATACTGTACAAAAGCAGTTAAAAGTAAGTATAAATTGTACCATATTAAAATACTTAAAATGCAAAAAGCTGATCTATGAATTCAAAAGCCAATGTTATATTGTCATCTATAACATATGGTATTCCAGATTTTTAAACAACTTATAAAAGAAATATGAGCCTTTTCCAATAAGCTTGGATATGATTATTGAGCAGTGACTAAAAAAATCAAGCCTATTTCTAGTGGTAACTGAAATTACCACTTGTTTCCAGTTAATCCACTGGGGATATGTCAAGTGATATCTTAGTGAAAGTAGATAGGGCACTAACTTGTATTTCCACAATCTTTTTTAGGTAGATTTAAACACTGCATAAAACTCAGTTAATTGAAGAAAAGATGGTGTGATAAAAGCAGAAACCAAACCTTCTGCAATCCAACCCCAGCAGCCATATGTGGGTTGACTGTTGTACCCTGTTTTATAGACAATACCACCACTCCCAGGGACAGAGGATTCCCACCTTTCTGAATTAATTTTACACCTACAACAAACCTGTCACATTTGGGCTACAGAACGTGACAATCTGCAAAACTAGCCTGGAGTGGCTTTTGACTGCCAAAGAAGCATGTATTTATTAATGGGAATCACAAGCTTCCTTCAGAGAAATAAGTCCACCATCAATTTCATGGAAGCAATCAGACCCTAAAGATAATAGTGCTTACTGGAAGCCTCCCCATTTATCACACTATTTCATCCTCCTGTTTTTAGACAAACATTATTCTTGGGAAATAGTAAGGCTTGCAACTATTTCTGCTGCTGGATTAACTGAATATTAGTAAGATACAGAGAACAACGATGCAAAGAAGGGGCAAGACTTTCCTGTGGCACAGGATAGAAACTGTGAATATCCAACTTTTGATGGGGTTTCTAACCATCAATGCAGAAAACCCATTTACAGCACTAAGTGGAACAGGCTAATGAACAATTTGGCCCCTCAGTGCTGCATGGGAGTCAGTCATTCCCTCTGTCATAGTTTAAACCCAGGCAGGCACCAAGCACCACACAGCCACTCGCTCGTCCTTGGCTCTGTGCTAGCAGAGCCAGCACAAAAACAAATAACAAAAACATCTCTACATTATCAACAGTGTGTCCAGCACAAATTCAAAACACAGCCCCACACCAGCTACTGGGAAGAAAATTAACTCTACCCCAGCCAAAACCAGCATACCCTATCTAAAGTATTGGGAGATCAGTAAGGATTAAGAATTCCTTTTCTGCCAAGTTGCCCTGGACAGAAATCCTGCTTCAGTAGTTACATGATACCACTTGGGGAAAATGGAGACACCAACTATACATCAAGTATAATTGTTTGGATATGTAATTTTCCACAGAAGGATTCAATGTCAAAAATTCCACAGTATTTAATGCTTGAATGAAGAGCCAGTTATTCAGATTAATGGTGTGCCAGGCCAAAATAACAGTAGCTGTCTCCCAGAGCTATCTGTGCAGTTAGAATATATTTTCTTCCTTCCATCCAGATGTTGATGTGATCAGAAATATCAGCCAATTATTAAATTCAGAAGCAGCATGGCCAAACTCATCCTTAATCTCTATCCCATTTCCCAGTATCCTTCCAGAAGAGATCCTGACTACGGCAGCCCATCAGTTACTGGGGCTGTCCAAAGGTAAAGACAACACCAGGGCTTACTGCTGGAGAATGCAGTGTCTTATTTTCAGGGAGATTAAGAGCTGCAGATATTTTGTCTGATCTTTTCAGCTTCAGCTCTACTCTGTCTGCCAGTTTGAGGGTCAGATCCTAATCTTCAAAGCCATCAGCAAGTTTTAATCTCTTTAGTATTGGCAGAGCATTGTTATCTGCACTATAGCTCAGGAGTTGCATCCTCAGAGTCCAGGACAAAGTACACTAAGGCTGAAGACAGATGGTTTTGGCAGAGGGGCTTCACTACTGGGTAATCTCCTCAAGGAGGTCACACACTCAGCAGTCCTGAACTATAAAACCTTGTCTCCTTTCCAAAGTTACCTGGTTTCCCTGTGGCATGTTCCACTCATCTTTCTGCTCCATTTTTTTTTTTTTTAATTAGAAATGCAGAACTGTGAGCTAAGATTACTCAGATTTATTTACAATCTAGAATGAGTAAACCTGCTGTCACTGAAAAGTACTTGCACAATAATTTTTTTAAAAAATATATTTCTTGTTTTGAGATACTTCAGACAGACATGATGGAAACAAATGCTGTTGTTAAAAGTTCCCAGATTTAAGTGATTTTTGATACACCTGCAGACCTTTCTTGTGAAAAGCTTCTTTTCCAGTAGAACTGAGTTGATTTGAATTATAAAGTAAATCTTTCATTACAGACAAAGATTTATGCTACATATTCAGCTCCCTTAAGAAATGGCCTCTTCTTCCTTTGCACATATTCTGATGGAGATAATCCCCTGCAGCTGGTGATTCATGCTGAGATTGCTCAAGCAAGGGTTTGATGCAAGATTTCCATTTGCAGTAGAGTGCTTACATTGTGTGAAGGACTCTTGCAGAAAAATAGATTTATTTTTCCTTTATAAGCAATCAGCAATGTTCCAAGTGGTGAGGCAATGCTGGGAGTCAGGTACCAGCTTGAAGAGCACCTGATCCATACAGCAGCCTCCAGCTTCCTCCATTTTTTTTTTATGGGAAGGAGGAAATAAAAGGGAAATGTTAAGCAAAAACAACCAACTACTGACCCCACAACTGTTGTTGCATTTATTTTTCTGCCTTGGAGTAAGCCAACAGGAGAACTTTGACTGTTGATATTTCTATGAGTGTTTAATTGAGAAAGCAGACTGTCTTTGCCCCAATAGTGCTTGCTTTTATAGCCACCCTCCTATTGGGCCAGAAACATTGAAATAATGAAATCAGCACTACTAATTGCTGCTGCTTATTTTTAAACTTTCAGCATTTCATGGTTTTGTTTGATACTTCAGACCCTGAAGAATCTCAATCTTCACTTTTGTAGAGTTATTAGGTGTCAATGAGAAAAAAATAAGGGATGAATCCAAGTGCACCTTGAGGGCTCAGAGTTATAGCAAAACTAAAAATATCTTCATTTATTATTTCCCAACTAGATTGCATGATTTGTGATATTTACAACAGCAAATTTGCCAAAGATTCTGTTCTAGATATCAATTTTTTCTGAGAGAACCTTTTTATAATTTAAATATGAAATGGTCTCAAAGACATTTTGCAGATTCCAGTTTTGTGATTCATTTGTGAAGGGAGTTATTTTCAATCTTTCCCATGATCTCAGTGTCATGGGATTTTTCTTCTCTGGGAGCCATGATGACACAAATAACAATAACAGTAACAAATGGTTTATCCATATTGAATTTGTGATAAGAAATGAACTCATGACTCCTGATAATTTCTTAGTGGGCAGCTGGTTTTGTTTCCAGCTGCCAGTACAAACCTGGCTGTTATCAGTTGGGGAAGGCTGCATAGACTCAACCAGATGTCAGCAGAACTGCCATTTATTTTCACTTTTTTCTTGTGCTTTTTGTGTAATTTGTCAAATTACATATTCTCTCTGCTTCATATAGTATCTGTAAAATGGGATCCTTTAGATTTCTTTCTATTTGACTATAAACAGGTTGTTACAATGGGACAGATTCCGTCATCTCTGCCCTTGTAGCAGAGCAATTCACAAAGGAAAATAAAAGAAGTGAGAATGAATATTGAGTGTTTATCACAAGGGGGGCCTGTAAATGTATTCATTTATCTGCATACAGTGAATAAAATTATTAGTAAAGCTATAGAACTTTCAAATGATGTGGAGGCTTATCCAGTGTGCAAATTCCTGGTACTGCAGGATGGTTTGATTACCACACTAGCTGGTGATTTCTCAACCACTCAGTGCATACAGAAAGACAAATCTCTATCCCTCCAACACATTTGCCTCACTTCAGGCAGGCTCTGTGTCCAGTCTGTTTCTGTTTTGTGGTTAAATTAAGGACTTCAGTTTCTTGGAACGTCTCATGCTAAACTGATACAGAAAAAAAATTACATTTCAAAAGAACAGCAAAGGCAGCACCAATGAGCCAGAACACTGGGTGATTGTCTGTCCTGCTGTATTTTCTCCCCCTGGGCTCGGTGTGCTTGGTCCAGCTGCTGGAAGATGTCCTGGTGAGGCTCCTGCCTGTGCCACAGCATCACAGAGAGCTGCAAAGTCACTCCAGCTTCTTGGTCTGCAACTAAAAATGTCATTCTTGTGTTCAGGCTCCTGGGCCAGTGTTATCTCCCTGGAATTGGTATCAAATGCCCTGCCTGTTCCAGCTAGATCACACCCTGTGCTTGGCAGCTACCAGCTTGTGCCATGGCAGGTTGAGTTCTCACTGTGGCTCATCAATGGCTTCCTTGTGTTGAAAGATTAACAAGGAAAGTGTGGCAATATATACTGATATTCATGCTGTGTTGTGGCAAAGGAGGTTATAAAATTAATAGAGGAATTTAGCCCCAAAATCTGTCATAGCAAGTACCTGAAATACAGACACCAGACCAGACAGGAATTTTGCATACGGTCTTCTCATTTCTTTTTATAGCAGGAATAAGTATCTTAAGGAAATGCATTACCTGTCTCTCTATCTCCTCCAATAAATATAGTTTTGAATGTAATTAAATTATATTGGTAAGACACTGCAAGGTATATTGTATGAAGACAACACAGAATTGTTTCATTTTTTAAAATCTACATTTGTTGCAAATACATTTGATTCTTGTCTAGTCAAGAGAACAGAGCCACACCTTCTCATCTATGCTATTTTGGTTATTTTGAAACATTTTTTGTTGTTTCAATATGTGGCCAAATGAAGTTTAATATTCTTTATGAGATCCTTACTTTTCCAGAAAATCTTTAGAACAATTTAAATAATATGGTTTAAAGCATCTCTAGAGTGAATTCATAATTTTATTTTGGAGGCTGTTCTGGTTGACACTCAGAATGGTCCAAGATGATAAATCTTGCTGCAAAAATGTGTGTAAGTAAATGTGTGTAAATTGTGTTCTAATGTGTGTAAGAATATAGGGTTTACAGATTGATTTCAACGGAGGGCTGTTTCAAATCCTTGCAAATGAGGAGAAAGAGGACAGCTTTCTTATAACATTGTTTTGCTTTTGTTTTCATTCTGGTATCTCAGCCTCTTGCTTTGCTGCCAAGGTCAGCTCTGCAAGCAAACTTCATATTTTACACGTGGCTGTTCCGTGTTTCAGCTATTTCTCTGGTGTATTTAAAACAAATAGGCTCCTCTCCAACGTCAGATGTTCGTGTCTTTGCTTTATTTCTCTGTCTCCTTTTTAACCCTCACATCTGTCTAAACCCGATAAGGAGGAACTTTTACAGACCCCAAAGTGGCCCTGAGTAAGGTCAGGGATGCATAAGGATTTGTTCCTCTGAGCAGCTGGGGTTCCAGAATTGTGTAGGAGATGGTGGTGACAGTTGTAGACTTTGAGTGGCTTGTCTTAGAGCATCCTTTTGTAGCTGCAGGAATTTGTTTTTCCCCTGTCTCAAGGGTAGGATCCAAATATTAAATATGTATTAGTAAGTGTTCAAAATTACCTGGAGATTGCATTGTACCACTCAATTACAAAACACAAATGTTCTAAACTTGCTAGTTAAGCTTTCATGTTTTGGCTATTGCACCCTGAGTGCTGTGGGAGTTAAAGTTTGGGTTTTGGTCTTGAGTGAGCTTGGTTTTAAGTGTTCACAGATTTGAGAAGCTGATCTGGTGAGCAGTATCTATATACCACCCACTGATAGCTAATGCACGTGTCCCTCTTATGCTTATAAAATTCCATTAAATAACCAACTGGAAAAAGCACTGTGAGTAAAACTTGCCATCATTTTTAAAATGAAAAAATAAATTCGACTTGTGAGTGCCTGTGTTTCTTAATTCTGTACTGCATTTTCAGGAGTCCCTGTGCAGCATAAAAGCAGCTTTACATTATCTATATAGTGTTGGAAGTGAAGAGGGTAGCTTTGAAAAATACAAAACAGCTGAGCTCCTGTGAGAGCATCCTCTGGACTGTTCAGTGTCCAAATTCCTCAACTTCACTGCTCTGTGCTTGTAGTACCCTAAAAGTACAGATAATATTTCAGTTTAGAAGCCTGAAACTTTCTGACCTTAAAACTCTGTAAGCTAAATAGATCCTTTTCTGCTTTATACCTCTGAATTCATGACAAACTTCATTTTGTAATAGGTGCAGCTGTGACAACACAGGCCTAGAATCCACAGAATGCAAGAGCAGCCCTTGAGGTAATGAGGTGTTGAATGGTGGTTGAAGAAAAAATATCTGCAGGTCTTCATATGAGCCCAAGAGTTGTCTCACTGGTAAAAAAGGTAATTCTAAATTACCCCCTGTTGTGACCTATAAAAACATATCAAATATCAAATACCAAATATCAATACAGAGCTGCAAATAAAACAAACCAAAACCAAACCTGAGTATGAGTCCCAATGAGGTGAAATAAAGCATACTAAAATTTATGGAATTTAATGAGAAATCAAATGCAATTTTTTTTGGACATTCCTCAGTTTAAGTTAATGCAAACAGCAGCGCTGTAAGTAGTCAGGTGTTATTGCTCTCCTTGTGGGACACAGGAGGAGACCTGTACTTCATTTTTATTCCTAAATAGTCAAAACTGCCTATAAGTGAGAAATTATTTAAAATGTGGGTCATTAAAAATCTCATTCCTCTAGTAGAAAATAATAAATCCTCTGAAGAGAAAGGTCTACTGCAATAACTTTAAAGATTTACTATCCTTAAATATCCTAAAGATAGAAATTGATGACTAGAACCAGGATAAGGTCAATATAACATTGTAAACTCAATGAAATACATCAATAAGGATGAAAAATAAAAGAAATCACTTGCTGACAAATGATGGCAGGGGGCTGTGAGCTTTTTATTTCCAATGAATTGTGAAATCCGCATCACAAACTTCAATCTTGCCTCAGTTAATCAAGTTCTGTCTTACTTTACTCCAACCCTTAGTCCATAAAGCCTTGTTTAATAGCAGCAATGACATCTGCCTAATATGAAAATAAAACTTTATGAAAATATGTTGATAAGGGGAAAGCCTTCTTGTTGAAGAACAGGTCTCATACTAAAGTAAACTATCATTCTGTTATAGCTGTTATTCAGAAATATGGGTATTTTTTTCACTAGAATAAACACACTTTGAACAATATTTCTGTGTTAGGCAACAAAAGAATTTTATTCATACCCAGAGAATCATTCTAAACTATGCAATGAATCCTTTATACTCCCTAAGAAGACAGTGACACTCCCATAGATAGAAGAGCTGGCATGGTGAATAATAAAAAAATACACTGTATAATCAATAATCACCTTATTGAGATGTATTATTACAATATGTGATTAAGAAGAACATGTCATTTATGGTCTTTTTCTCATTACTTTTCTTTTACTCACTTTCAGATTTTGTAGACATTGCCACAATATTCTTTGGTGGAACAGAAATGCTGGAACTCTCTCGAACCAAGGTTATGCAGCAGCCAGACTGTGGCAATGGACACACATTGACCACACTCCAGGTTCCTTAAAATCAAATGCAAAATGCAAAACTCCAGCTGAATTTAATGTACAAATGTTTGAAAAATACAACTAAACATGGAATAGCTGTAGGGGTGCAGGGCTGGGGACAAAGCTAGGCACTGACAGGGAGAAGGTGCCTGCTGATCTCTAGGAGTGATTCCATTTCTCCAGCACTGCTTGGGAAGCTGTGTCTGGAGCAGGTGTCTGCTTTTGGGCCCCTGAATACAAGAGCAGTGTGGCCAAATGGAAGTGAATCTAGTGAAAGGTCATTAAGGTGATTTATTTGGGTGCTGTGATGAACAAAGAGTTTGACAAAGCTGGGTCTCTTCAGCCTGAAAAGAGAAAGTCTGGGGGAGACCTTATTGGTGTCTGAAGCAGCCAAAGAAAAGTGTGAGGAGGAGACAGAGTCAGGCATAGCTCAGAAGTGCACAAGGAAAGGGTGGGAAGTGATGGGCACTCAGGTTGGAACTTGGGAAATTCCAAGTGGATAAAAGGAAAAATAAAGTTACCATGAAGTTAGTCATCACAGGGACACAGACACAGGTAGGTAGTGGAATTTTCATTTCTTGGAGGTAGTCAAAACTCAATTGTAGGAGTCATTCAGCAACCTAAGCCAACTTAATTTTGCTGGCCCTCATTTATGGTACAACCTCTTTTACTGCAATTCTTGAAGTTTTTCAGAGCTTTCAAATAAGTGTAAGCAAATAAACAAAATACTCATATAAGTAAATGCAAAGATTAAAGTACACTGCTATCTGTAGCAGAGTGAACAAGAATCAGGTCCATCAAATCTCAGCTTTGGCCATGAGTAGCCATCAGCTGGAGTCCCTGCCCTGGGCAAGCTGCTGCCTGGAGGAAAGAGCCCAGTCTGAGCTGCACAAGTTGATATCTGCCTGAAGCAGGAGAGCTCACTGCACTCACCTACAGGAGAGAGTGCCAGTGCTTATCACATCAGTGGCCAATAGGAGTTAATCCCATTAAAGAGAAAATTCATTCATAACAACATTTTGTTTAAAACTTCCCACTTTCTTGGCCAGTACCTCCTCAGGGGAGCTACACACGGAGCTGAAATGAAAATTCTTGAAGAGAAAATTCTCGTGTCCCTGTTAGGACAAGCTGATCCATTGTGTATGTTCACTTGTGAGTAAATGGAGAGTGCTGACAGCACTGAGGAACAGAATGCTCCTATAGGACTGTCTGTCCCTATTACATTGGCAGGTTTGGAGACAGAGATGACAGTCCTCTCAGAAATCCGTATGACAAAAGCTCTTTTTATTGTTCTGGACCCTTCTTAAATAGTGGGTTTGAATGTCCTGGATATACAACAGGTGATTGGTTGGGGTCTTAGCACACCCATTTCCCTGGCTGATGGTACATCTGCACTTAGGGTTGAATGAATTGGCTGGGATCCTTTGGATATGTTCAAATAGATCCTACCATCACTCACCCAGGACTTGTTTACTTCTGGGCTGGCTGGGTTTGGGCTGCAGCTTCAGACTGCAATGTGACATGCCCCCTGAAGAAATAAGCTCCCAATCTGCCTCTGCATGTGCTTCCTGGGAGAAGCACGTTAAATGAAGCACACCAGAGAATTTTTCATTTACCACTAAGCTTTTGGACTCCTTCACAACTGCTCTAGCATCTACCTCGTAAATGAGGAAGATGAATTGGAAATTGCTCTCAGCACGCAGAGCCTGACACTGGGGGAGCATTGTCTCTGTGTTATAGTGATTTGATTGGGGCTGCTGTCACATGTTATATATGTTATGTTCAGCTCAGCTCTGGAAAACAGCCTTTGCCATTTGTCCCGTTCTCACAGACAGGGAAGCTCAAACCATTGTTCCTGGTTTGTTTTCAGTTGTTGCAGTCTTCGTGCTGGTAATTTAGCAGCCTATAACTTAGATGGGCATAACAAGAATATATCTTTGAAATAAAACAATGCAAAGGCACATGAAAGGATAATTAATTCTGGTTTCCCAGTGCTGTGTGCACCCTGACTTATCCTTTGCCACAGCCATTTGCTCTATAAAGTTCAGTAGTAATTTTGCAGTACATATGGGCTTGCTCCATTGCCCCATAAATTAAAGATATCTTTTTGGGCTTCAGAGGACCTTGCATGCAGTTTTAGCACACTTCTCATCTCGGGTTCTCAGAGTGTTTTGTAATTATACCTAAATAAATCTTCACCTCCTGTAACAATTCACTTCTCCAGAGGGGAGGGTAGAATTTGGAGGCGGGGAATAAGAGAGGAAGGCAAAGCTGGCTGTAGCCTTCTATGGTGGGTGCATGTGCTAAATCTCATTTGTGTTTGCTTTGCTTTTGTTCTCAGACTGAGGAGGAGGAAGGGGGATATTCCAGACATCTGAAATACACTTTTCTCACCTCCATCAAACAGTAGAAATACACCCCCCAAGTTTTAAGTGCCAGGAAAAAATCAGTCACAAACCTGCAACATTTTCTTCAGATCCCAGAAATCTACAAACACTATGGATTTAAAAATCTTAGAAATATGCTCCTGTTAGATCAGGTAGGCTATTGATGCCTGGCATGTGTCACTGTCTTAGATCTGGGAACCTGAAAGCTCTTCATTTTTCCCAGGGGATTCTCCAGATAATCTATTCTGTTATTTCCACTAACTCTTAGTTTGTTTATTTTACTTGGGGTTTAACTCAATTCCTTCTCTTCCTACTTTTCTTATAGCCCAGAAATAGCTGCATCATGAGTGTGTTTCCAGTCCTTAGCTTGCTCATTCTGGGGTTAAATCATCAGTGTCATTCTATGAGAGTTTCAGTCCTTCTCAGTTTTCCTTTGTCTCCATACAGCTGCACCAGCCACAAGCATCGCCTGATCGAGGCCATTCAACCCCCTTTTTTAAATTCAACAGCAGTCCTGGTGCTCTTTGGAGTGGTGAATTCTGCTGGCTGACACCACTCCAGAGGAAGAAGAAATTCTTCTCCTGGCCAAGTACTGGCTTATTCTTTTAGCATAGGCTCATGTAAAGAGGAAGGACTGACATTATTTTTGTCGGTTTTGCCTGATTTGGTAGGACACAGAGACTTTTCTCAGCACAGAGCCCTGGCTGTGCTAGGCACTGGGTACCTATATCTGTCTGAGGACAAGTCCCAGCCTGGAAAATCTCACCCATATTAAAACTGCATCCAGAAGAAGATGTGGGAAAATGTTTCTGTAAACAAACAGGGTGACTCTCATTGTGTGCAAGCTCAATTTCTTCCTTCAGCTCATTGAAAAGCACCCCTGGCAGGGGTCAGGAGGGGAGGGCAGCTCAGGTTTCTCCAGTTTTCCGTGGTGGTTGGGTGCAGAATGATGGAGCAGGATGCAGGATGCAGGAGATGCTTTGTGGGACCCTTTCTGCCGAGGTGCCTGGAGCCTGCAATGTGCATGGTGGCTTTTCCCCACCCTGTGCCCCTTCCCCTCATCACCCCCTTGTGTCTGGGGTCGTGGAGGGAAGGAGAGGTGCTGCTGCTCCTGGATTCATGGGGGAAGGGAGGGGAGCTGAGCTCTGTGAGTCTCACATGCACAGTGTGCCAGTGATGGGCATATCGAGGGCAGGGGCTGTGTCTTTCAGAGCACACCTCTGATTTTTGGGCTTCTGGCACAGAGGGGACAAATGGCTGGCCTCTTACTGCCCCTTGAGAGGACAAAAATTATGTGGGCCCATCACTGTGTCAGTGAGTGCACTTACAGAGGAGTAGGAAAAGTTTAGGGGCATCACAATATAAAGGGAAGGAAGAACATGAAGCATTGATGGAGAGAGTCTTATGTGCAAAATCTTGTTATTGCAGAAGGAGGAACACACAAGCCAAGATTTTTTTTAGTCTAATTAAAATCTTAACGTTTACTAATACACAACACACAGTTAATTAGTTGTAGTACAGTGACAATACACAAATATTCACACTCCAAATTGTCTAATTCATATAAAATAAGCTCTGCATGGCTCCTTCACTGGGTGACTGGTTTATCACCCTGAAATCTTTAGTATCATCCTCTGCCTGTACTTCACTGGATTGCATCTCATGTTCCCACTCTGGAGGCTACTGCTGTCCTCCTGCATCATTACACCAGGGTTATAAATATGACAGAATACACAGAGTATCAGCTTGTTGCTGCTATCTGTATAGAAATTACTATGCCATATGGCTGTAACATATGATTCTGCCATGGAATTTTGCTCAGCTCTAGAACTAAGGGAAAATGAAGTTCTGCTAAACAAGCTGATGGTAGGATAGCCCTTAAAGCATAGTGCTCTCAAAGACCTCTCAGTCATCCAGCTCTGGTAAAAGGCAGTGACCTCCAGACAGGAGTTTTTCCCTGGGCTCTTTCCATGCCCCATTTCTGTTCAAGAAAGCAGAAGGTGTGCTGTGGTAGGCAACTTCTTGCCTCAGAATCTCTGAGCAAATAGTTGTGACTGCCTCAGTATGAAACCATCACTGGCTAGCTAATGAGCATAGCATCCATAGAGTTTAATCTCCCTTTTAATTATTGCTGTTTCTCACTTGTAACAAGCTCAGGGAAGACCCCCTTTGATTCGTTAAGTATTTGTGTTTCAAATGCTGATATTATCACTGGGGCTGGGCTGCCTTAAGGCAAAGTCAAGTAACGCAGCTGTAGACCTGCCACATCTGTCATAGACTGAAGCAGTGATGAACTTGGACATTACATATTTTTATCTGAAAACTGGATGGAAATTAATCTATCTCATGGGCACTTTCTGTAGGAAAGAAGAAGCTTGTTGAGTATGATTGAGTTTATGAGGCAGTTCTGAGTTCTGTGGCAAGAACTATGTAACCAAAAAATTGATATCAGCATTTTTAATTAGCTCCCTCAGCTAATGAAATAGTTGTTCAATCAGAACTAAGCAAGTATGTGCAAGTGAATGCAGAATTTCAGGTGACCAGTACGTTCTCTTATCAGTTTGGAGAGCTGAACAAGGCCCTTCTGTCTTTAAAAATAAAAACCAGGATGACTGTTTTCAAAATATAAGTTCAGCAAAAGTAACAATTTTTAGAAAAAGCAGTTTACAAAGTAATTCTTTTTCATTTAATGATCTTTTTATTGTGGTAATAATATTGGATATGTTTCTCAGAACCTTAACTTCATCTTGTGAATGCCTCATATCCTTGTCATTTGTTACAAGAACAAAGCCTCTTCCTCTGACATTTCTGCTAGGAAACATGAAATCTATAAACCCCAGATCCAAATAAAAATGTCAGCATCTTTTTTCATCAACACCTCGTGATTATTAAAGAAATGTGTTGATCTTAAATACTTGACTCAAGAACTCTGAACATGGTTAAGACTGTTCCCCCTCCAACAGAAGTAGAGTTCAAAACCCTAGAAGAGAAACTAAAAACCAGAAACTTCTATCAATTCTGGCAAAAAAAAAAAAGTTTTGTTTCTAGTAGTTACATATATATTTTTTGTGCCCACCCTCTTTCTTTTCTTATGAATATGAGACACAAGGAAAAAGAAATACCTGAGGTTTAATGCTCTATCGCTCTATCAATAAACATCCAATTGTAATAAAACACCTGTCATGCTTCCCTATAAAAGCAGAATGTGGATGTAAAATGACTGATTGTCTATGTCTTGTTTCTTTTTTGTCTCTGTAAGGTAGGAACATGGAAGCATCAAAATGTGTAAGAACAGTTCAGTTTGCTTTGTAACCTGTGATTTATTTACTTGAATTAAATTAGAGTCTCATTCAACAAACACAGTGTAGCTCTTGAGCAGTGACAGATCAAACTCTAGCAATCACAAATGTGCTGATCTTCGCCCAAATTATGGCAAAGGTTTCTTGCACCTCAGGTTTCTTTCAGGAGAGTCTTTGACTCCCAAATCCAAGTGTCAGCCAACCAGGTCTCAGTACAGAGATTAAGTAATGCACGAATTAAGGGTTTGGAGCTGATTCTATTCCTTCTGAAATAAATGGCAGCACTCCCCATGGCTCCAGAGGGAGAAAGATTCCCTGCAGTACTTCACTGGCTGATTGCAATCCACCCAGGATCGTGCAGAGAGAACTGCCAGATAATTCATAACTTCACGGAGCCCTTGCCTTACTGCAAGGCTTTTTATCATCTCACATTCAGCTTCGGCCCCAGTCATAAATTACATGGTTTGTAATTGATGCATTAGTAGTCAGAACAGCTGGATGGCAAGTTTTTAGCTCATCAGTGGAGGCAGCTTAAGGCTGGAGATTTTTGTGCTCAGGATGAAGAGTTGGTTCATTTATCTCAGTCAGCTCAGTCCAATAATCTCTCTCATGGCTGTAACAATAATTAGGAGCAAGGAATAAAGAATCTGTCAACCCCTAGCAGCTAGACTAAGGGACAAATAGGGAAGGTGCACATTTAATGATGTAAACTCCAAGTAACTTAAAACAGAGAGCAGAACACCCAGGAGATGTAACTCCATGTTCCCTGACTTGGGCATGCAGGCACCATAAGGACCATGAGGAAACAGCTGAGTGTTTTCCTTCTTAACAGCACCAAACTTTTCTGCTGTACAGAGAGGTCCCTCTTTATAACTTGGGCAAAGTGACTCAGGACATCACTCTGAGGCAGTTTTATCTGTCACAGTCACTGGGAGCCTCCGTGGAGCTCCATGCACTCTGACAGACACCTCCCTCTCACCTGATATATTCTCTGCCATACCTCTGAGCCCTTCCAAACAGTCATTTCTTGCATGGAAATGAGACTTCTGGGAATTCTTTGTGCTGCTTTGGCTCTGTACCTGGGATAGAGTGTATGAGTCAGCCAGGAGCAGTCCAGACACTTTCCCTCTGGTTCAGATCTGAGTCTGGAGTTCAGTTTCTGTGAGGATTTCAGACATGCTGAGTTCCTCCTTCTTTTTCACATTTGGATTGTGGGTAGCTCTCTGGTGTGCTTTACTTTGTTTGCCTGAAACAACCTTCCTTAGAAAGGTGATTCAAGAAACAGCAAGTAATTTCTGTAATATAATATTAATCAACTAATCACAAGCTTTTCAATAAAGGAATCAACTGATGAGGAGAGAGGAGTTCTTTTAATAATCTTTTTATATTCCTTTTCTTTTTCTTCTGGGCAGGGGACTCAAACCCAAACATATCAGAAGGTTTGTCCAAAGGTTATTTTTAGGATAGAAGACCCCAGCTTCTTAATTAATTAATTAATTATATTAATTATAATCTTAATAATGTAGAAATGTATAGAATGTCCTGAACGTGTTTAGACCTCACAAACTTTGAGGTCATTATGTTATTCATAGATTTGCTACTCAAATAGTAAATCTGAATTTAGAACAATTAATCACATTCTTTTAGTGTCTTCTAAAAATGGTCTAAATATATGTACACGTATATTTATGACACAAAGGATGACATATTTAAGCAGAATACTTTAAATCCAGACACACCCAAAAGAAACTCCAAGTCAAACTGCAAATTACTTTGGGACTAGAAGAACCTCTTTGGCTGTTCTTCAAATCCTCTTACCTGCATGGTTTTATAGATAGTGCCATGTTTAGCCATGATGCAAAATACATTCTAAAGTTTTACTTCAGCAAATAAATATTTTCTGTACTTGCAATGTTTTATTTATTTTTGTTTTTCATAGCATAAAGAATGGAGTAGCATGGACCAAAAGCCAGTCTCTTTTGTTTCTCTCATTTGCTGTGGATTCCTCTGGGTTTATCTTGCGTTTTTATGACCTAAACCAGGAACAATTCTGCTGTTTCTCACTGAGCTGCACGTGCCTTAAAATCAATAGACTATTCAGGCTTGCTTTGTACATTTTTCTTCTGAAAACTCTATGGATACAGCAGTGTCTGTTTTCAATGAGAGTGGAAATTCCAGTATCAGCAGCTAATCTGAAATCTCGGGTCCTGCTGCAGCTAGTGCTGTGCAAGCTGAACCCTTGCCCGTGTGTTTCCAGCAGGGGCTGAGCAGAGGAGCTCCCCAGGAAGCTGCAGGTCTGTTCCCCACTGCCTTCCATGGCATGTGCACCTGCACAGGAGATTTTGGCAGGCTGGGGCCACGGAGCCTGGCTGCATTCCAGACGGGAGAGGGGGCTCTGATGGATCTGCCAGACCGCTGGGTGAGTCCTTTGTGGTGTGTAAACCATCCCACAGGTCTCCAGCCCAGAAAGTCTCTTCAGGCTGGTCTCCAATAGAAGGAAATTCTTCGGTGTATTTAATCTTTTCCCCAAGCAGACAAAGATTGGTGAAACGCCTTCTTCATCCCCTGTGCTACAGTGTTCTGGCTTCTTTTCTGCAGCAATATTAACTTCATGCTCATGTAAAACAATTCTATCAATGTCCATACCTACTGTACACGTCTGGAAGAAAAGTCATAGAGGAAAGAATTTATTCTTCCCCAAATCTTTATCCCATTTATCTTTCTGTTTTCCCTTCTCTCATTTTCACATCCCATTTTCTCTCCTCTTTATTGTCTCTGTTCCTTTAAAATGTTTTTTTTTTTTCCAAGTGAAACCAAACAAAATTATCAGCCCACAGTGGTCTTCTGCATTTGTGTTCTGTCCTTTGTTAGGAGGAATTGGAGCAGGGGGTGGGCTCGGGCTTCTATCCAGGAAAAAGGGGGAAGAGAGGCACTGTTTACTGCTGCCAAGGACTGGAGCCGTCCCCAGCCTTTTCTCTTAGAGAATCTCTCGTATTTCTTTCTATCTCTCATGGGGTAAGCGCTTTTAAATGTCAATTACTGTTATTATTTACCTAGGGAGTGTGTGTATGGCATCTGGCATAGTTTGGAAATGTCAGTGTTCCTGTAAGTTTCATTGACAGGAATTACCTAGGCAGCCTCTCCATAATCTGATCCCTAAAGATTTGAAGGCTTGTTGGAAACAAACTAAGGAAGCCTATGGTATCTGCACATTTCAATGTTTGTTTGGGTACATAGATTTATTTCACCTCTTTTTTATGCTTTCCTGGTTTGTGGAGGACTTTCTGGACCAGAAAAATAGCAAAGACAGAACTGGTAGAAGATGCAGCACGACAAGGGGGCTCTGCAAGCTCCGAGCCAGGAAGGGGAAGTTGGCTGAAGTGCTTTTCTTTCTCTCTCTCTCTCTTTTTTTTTTCCTTCTAAGCAGGGTTAAGGTGAACTCCTAAGCAATTGTGGAGTGAGGCCCCACCTCTCCCAGCCTGATCTGCAGGCTCGGGTTACTCTCTCCTGCCTGGTTCTCAGGAACCCACAGTGAGCTTCACGCCTGCCTGCTGCTCCTGCCTGCAGCCAGAACCTGGCAAAATACATTTTGTTGAATTCAGACCTTATTTCAAGAAAATTCGCTGGCAAACACCAGGTCAAGGATGGAATAGCAACACTTGAGAAGACATTCAGCAACCAAACTGCTGCAAACAGTAGCTGGGCAATATAATCCTGTTGATTTTATGTTTTTAATTATTTTTTTTTTTTTTTTTTTCCAAAATCGGGAAGATCCGTGTCGTCCGTGGTGAAGCCGTCAGGGGCAGGACTCTGGCAGTGATGGCTCTGACTTCACCTGCTTCTGCGAATGAGTCACGGAGTGTTATAAAAAGCGAGGACCTGCCAAGTCTCGTTTCTTGGAACTGAGTGGAAATTTCAGCGAGCAGCTGCTCTTTCGTTAGTTTATACTTTTCCTCCGCAGGTTTCTTGGAGAGGGAATCACAGAAACTCCGTGGCACAGAGGACCTGTTGCTCCATGTGGATAACCGCGGCTCGGTGGAAATAGCTGCTTGGTCCAGATATGATTCTGATCTTCCTAAGGGACCTTGGTCAAGCCTGGAAGGAGCCTCGGGAAGGTAATTAGCAGGTGTGTAAATCTTTTTGGATTGGCTATTGAATCCTAGAAAAAATCAGGAGCAGAACCTCAAAAATCAGACTAGCTCTCCTAGACACCCCCCGAACAGAGATGCTTTTCATATGCCAAAAGGTTTATGCTTTCTAGCTTTTCTCGGGAGCCACATAAGGCAAAAACTTATTTGAAAGAGAGATCAGTGAAAACAGATTCTCGTGGAATAGCCCGGTTTTAGGAGGGGAAGTGGCTCGCTATAGCAATCCCGGCTGTGCTAGCAGCGCAGGGTGAGGACTTTGGCTACCTGCGAGCGCCCACAGGGACCATTCCCTGCGCCGAGCCAAAGCCACGTGTAAGTTGTCAGAGCGGGGGGGAACTCGGTGCCAGATGGAAACAGCACCAAGCAGCTGGGAGATTTCACCCGGCCTTCCAAGCAGAGACTTTTGTTCTGTTAGACCAGTTGTTCCAAAGGTGGTTTAGCTACACCTACTTCTTCGGGGGAAGGATGTCGCTTTGGAATCGTGGTAGGTTTTTGTGTGTGGCCTTGTATTTTTTTTTTGTAAGCGTTGACGTTGACTTTTAAACTCCCACGTTTCAGCCACCTTTGCGCGGTGTGAGCGCCCAGCGAGGGAGCGGGAGGAGGGAAGGAGGGAGGGAGGGAGGCGGCTCCGCGGGGCGCAGAGCGGAGAGCTCCGCGGGCTGGGGCTGGGACTGCCGGGGCTGGCGGAGCTGGAGCTGGGGCTGGGGCTCCTGGAGCTGGAGCCGGGGAGGGTGCCCGGCAGAGGGAGCTCGGCCCCGCTCCGCTCCGCTGCCCGCCCCGCTCCCGCACTTTGTTGGCGGCGCGGAGCGGAGCGGAGCCCCCGAGCCCCGCGGGCCGGGAGGAGGGAGAACACGGGCAAGGTAAGGGGCTGGGGGGTGGGATGGGATTTCCCCCTGGCGCCGAACCCCCCGGGTTGTTCCGCCGCGCCAGAACCCGCCAGGGCGGATTGCGGGGCGCTGCCCCCGCTCCATCCCCGCTCCCCCGGGCGCCGCTGCCGCCGCCCTGCGCTCGGGCAGGCGGGCTCAGAAACCCCTCCAGGGCTCCCCCGGGCACGGTGGTCGCTGCTGCAGCTTTCCCCCGGCTGGCTGTACCGCCGGTAAGCCCTCGGTGTGTGAGTGTGCCCGTGTAGGTGTGCGTGTGCTCGCCTCCTGCCGCTGCGGTCCCCGCACCTGCTCGCACCTTGCCCGCCGGGCTGCGCATCCCTGGGGCCGCGGAGGCACCGTCCGTGCGGCTGCCCTCCTCCTTCTCCTCCTGCTGCTGCTGCCTCACCTTCCACCAGGTGACTCGCCTTGCAGTCCGTACGCTGGGAGTATGGTTCATCCGGCTTGTCCATCTCTGTCGCTGGTCGCGGGCAAAGAGCAGCTTTGGGGTGGGATAATCCTGTTGAATGCGGGTTTGTTTGGTGCTGTCTTTCGTCTCCCCCCGCTGTTCAGCCCTTTCATTCTCTCCGGTAACTTTCCCTGGCGTCTTTGCTCCTTCTGCCCCTCTCATCGCCATGACTCCCTTACTCATTGCCGGTGTGCGAGTGACCTGGGCACGCCTTGAAAACAGTTTTTCGTGGCATTTTGAGGAATAATTTAAAGTGCTCCTGCCCCCCCGTGACCTCAGTATCCACGAAAAGCGAGATGTTGCAGCTTTCACTAAAGCATAGTTTCAAGCCAGGCAGTAGAAGAAAGGGTGTAACAGGTTTTTCTCGAGGATGTTGTTTGAGAACCAATCCTCCCACTCAGAAGTTGTATTTTGCCTTGGCTGGTGAATCTTGTACCTCCAGAGTGGCGTGACCTTTCGTGGAGTCTGCTTTGTTTACTTGAGGTGAAGTAGTGAAGGTAGAAGTATTGCTCCTCTGCGTTGTGCCTGCTGAAATATTAACCAAATGATGGATCTCGCATGCCTTTGCAGCATAGATCATATTTTAATTACTCGTCTCCTTCGTCGTAAAACGTGGTCCTCCTCCCTTCCTATTGACTGTCTTTCTTCTCGTTTGTGATTGCGCAACGTCTGTATGTTAGCTACAAAAGTTGCTTACATGGGAGAACATAAAAATGACCATTTTTGTTGTTAGCAACTGGAAATCCTTGCTCAGCGTTGCGTGGCCGTTCTCCTTTCCCTGGAATACCGCAGGAAACGCTGCAACCCCGGTCCTGTGGGGAGATTAAACCTCTCCTGGTCAGGCTTGCAGTGAGTTTTGGTGGTTTCCTCTCAGCCAGCGAGCACTGGGGACTGCAAAGAGCTTGCAGAGTTTCCAAGGCATGAGGGAAACGCCCCATATCTCTCCTGATCCACAGTTCCTAGGGAGTGCAGCATTATTAGTGTCCAGGTAACGAGATATTGTGTTCAAGGCTCCATGGGAGCAGCCTGTGGCTGCTGCTTTTACTGGGGAGGCCATGGAAATGGAAGTGGCTTTGGATATGAGTTTCCAGCTGGCTTGTGCTGTCACACACTCGTGGAGGCTGTGGTGTTGAGTTATGCCTTCTCATAGCTCTGAGTGCATGTTTCTGAGTGATTCTGTAATTTTGAAAGCAGGCAAAACATCCCATTAGATTTATCTGGAGGGAGGTGACACCCCACGAGCAGCAACACCCAGTTATGATTAGGTGTTAGTTATATACAGCAGTAATAGAGAGGGCGAGATTAATCTGGAGTTAGTTCTGCTGTGAAGTGCACAGATGGAAAAAAGTACTGAAGTTTTCCACTTGGTGACAACTAAATTCTTGAAATATGGTTGATTTTTTTCTGTCTATAGTCCAGCTGTAAATGGCGAATCAGTCACATTAACTACTGCATTTTTTCCCTGTGGGTGACAGCTTGTTAAAATCTAACATCTGAAGTCAAATAATTGAAGCCCCACGGGTCAAAATAGATTAAATATGTAAGAACTCTTCTGTTACTGTGGAGAGATAAGAGAAGACTTGAAGTCCACATGAAAAGATTGTACTAATAAAGCCCTTGCTAACTCTGGTTTGAGTGTCTACTACTTGTTGCTCTTATATTCCTGGTTACAATTCCTGCATCTCTTCTCATGCAGTGAATCAATGCACAAGACTTTTTCAAAGACAGCTTTTGGCTATGCCATACAGACACACAGGGGTATGTGACCCCTCCAGACTCCCCTCTCTGCTATGAGGCTGGTGGCAAGAAAGAAAAGTTGAACACCTTAGAGCTGAGTTGCTTACAGTGCAGAATGCATGGCCTGATCCTTGTATCTCCATTAAAAGTACATTTTTCCATGTGAAAACTTGGTATGTAAGAGGCTGATTTGTTTTCAGTGCTTGTTCTCTAGTTTTTCCATTAAATGCTTCAAACTAGATGTAACAATGTTTCCTGCTTCTTGGGAGGGGCTGTAACTGGTGCCATTTTATCTTAACTCCAGAATTGGACTCTGATTCATCTACCAATTTATTCATCCAACACAATGACAGTCTGTTGTGTGCAGCTTTTGATTTAACTCTGATGCCTTGGAATTTCAGTTTTCTACTCTGAATTCTGAGTTAGATGATGGTTGCCATCTGAACTTTGTTTTGCCATGAACTTCAGCTGTTAGTGCAGTCCTGAGCAGCCACAGCATCTCTCCCTGTTGTGCTATAGAGGAATTTAGTCTTTGGAAGTTTCACCTAAGTCAGGGACACTGTTTTGGGTGTGTGTAGAAAACATTTGCAAAGCAGTTTATAAAACAGAATGCTCTGCAGTCACTAAACCTGAATGTTAAGACATGGTGTCTTTTACAGCTATTGGCACTCAGAGTTACGTCCTTCTTGGAAAGACCATGATGTTGGGGGAAGAAATAACCTCCACATCTGTTTCATTTTTTTCTTTTTTTTCCTCCTATTTTTGTGTCATTGACACTGGGGCATAAAAAATGAATCACAAATGGAAGTGTTGTTAGCATTAGCTTTTTAAGATCTGTTTCTCTTGGAGCTGTGGCCGTGAGCCTGCAATGACTAACACATGCCTTTGATTGTAACGTCAGTTTTAGCAACATTTTGAAATATTAGCCAGCTCAGGGTCTTGAATTGCTACTAGTTGGATGCTTCCAGTCCTTTCTTCCCTTCCCTCTCCATGCCACTGTCTCAGTAATTAAAGTGAGGCATGCTGTGAATCTCCACAGGGTTAAGATCTGACATGGAAATAGCAAATTACAAATTAGTTTCTTTGCATTTATTACCTTTGTCTTTCGATGAATGGACTTCAGCAACCTTGTGCATCCTGAATAGACAAAGTCTCTACCCTCAAAGGTGTAGGGTTAGTATTTTCCATGAAGTTATCCATTTCTGTGGGGTTTTCTGATGCATGGCAGGTGTCTTCATTACTGTGGTGGTGTGACAGGGGACTCTATTTGCCTTTGTTCTTAAAGCCTCACTCATGTTGGAAATTGTCAGGTTCTCTATAAAGCTACAGAGAAAAAAATAATAGCAAAACCCCCAGTATTAACACAAAAATGTTTAAACCGTTCTCCTGGAATACTGTGAAAACGTTGAGTATTTCAACAGAATATTTAGTAAAAATTAATAATTTTGAGAACAGTATTTGTTGAGTGAAGGTAGGCATTATGAATGTCCAGTAACTTAAAAAGGGTTTCATACACATCAAGTGGTTGTTTGGGGGGTTTTTTTTGTCTCTTTTTTGTTTTGTTTCATTTTTGATTTTATTTTGTTTGGGGTTTTTTTGTTTGTTTTCTTTTTCTTTTCAATAAGGCATTGGTTTTGCATGAGTGAAAGGGGATTTGTCTTTTAATAATCCAAAATCTTCATGGATTTTCTGGATTTTATAAATTACCCCTCCAGGTAAGGGAACACCTGATTCCTTTCAAGCTCTCCATGAGTGCAGGGGAGTTGTATTCAGCTGAGTTAATTGTGCAACTGCCAGAGATGGTTCTTGGGGCTGGAGTTTGCTGAAGCTGCTGGATGCTTCATGCTGAATGGACTACAAGAGTTTCTCTTATTGTCTGTAGCTCAGGAATGTTTATAACTGGAACATAAAGAAGTAACTCCTGCTGGATTTGTATTTATTACTTTGATCTCTGCTCCTGCATGTAAAAGCGTTTCTTAAGATTTGACCAAGTAGAAAATCAGGCACTAGGATTGCTGTTTCTCCCATCAGTACTCCCTTCTTCTCCTCCTCACCCTCCAGAAATTGTCTCAAGTGCAAAGAGGAGCTGGAAGTGAGGTGTCAGCAGCACCTGCTTGTTGTCCATTAGATAAACCCACACCCATTAGGAAATGGTTTTTAACACCCCAAAACAGCTGCATCAAACTTGTTCTAAAAAACATGAGAAATACACAAGCTCACAGAAGTTCATTTGCTCCTCAATACTTGCAGATACCTGGTGATACAAGATTATCCCAATTTTGTCAATGTTTTGCCTTTAGGTAGACTTTGATGTTGCTGTGTTTTGTTCTGTTAAAGGTCTTAGCGACTTGTCTTTCACCTGAAATGTGAACTTTGGTTAATGAGCATGTTCTTTCATTCTGGGGTGGTTGAGAGGGCTTCATTCATCCCTCTGAATGCTCCTTTCATGAAAACTGAGGACTTTGCTCTTCCTTCTAATGTACTCTTCCTTCTTCCGAGGCCACTGATCTTTTTATTTGTTTCCACAGTGTGTCTGAGGTGTAGTCTTCTTTATTTCCTGAGACAAAGATCTCTTTGTTTCCAGTGCAAAATATAATTTGAGGTAATTGGCCTGAAGAAAGCTTTTTATTTTTCCCTACTCCATAAGGGATTAGGAAGAGACTTGGTGTTTTCTGGGTGTTAGGTGTCTGGTTAATGCAGGGATTTGCTTAAGAGTTCAATGCCTGTGAGAATCCCAGTGTATATCATAAAAATATTTCTGAATGAGCTGTTCTATTACTCAGTGCATGTGAATGTGAGACCTTTATACAAAGAGTGAGACATTTGTCTTGTACATTGTCTTATGCACTCAGATATATGGAGAGCTCAATGATCTGGCAAGGATAATGCAAGGAAATGGAGTTGCATCATGAGGAGTTTGTGATATCATGTGGCAATAAAATTTAGCTTCATGATCTTCTGTGCCATTTAAAAAGTGACATGGAAAAGTCAACCTTTTATACTTGTGCCTCTGAAGTAATTTTCAGCTTTGCACAATATGTCTTGAGAAGGCAGTGAGTGCATTGTACTGCCTTGAGATGGAGATAGAAATTTACATCTGTGTTTCACGTTCAGAATTGGGTGGCAAGGTGTATATTAAATACATGTGTATTTTTCTTTCCCTTCCATCTTATTGCAGACTGACTTTTCTCAAAGTGGAATTATTTATTCTATGCTCCACGTCCAGCATTATTTATTGCTTTGCAATTCCTCCTGTGCTCTCACAGCCCTTAGTGTGATGTTTCATCTTTCTGTTTCCTTCTCTTCCTGTATTCAGGATAAAGTCCTGTCCAGGGCAGAGGGCTGGGAGGTAGAGGATGGGATCTGTTTGTTTTAGCAGCAAACTTGGTTAAGGCTAATAAATCTGGGCCAACCTGTAATTACCCTGTTGGTGCTGTCTCACACGGCGAGGGCGGGACAGCACGAGCAATCTGGACTTTGTCACCTCCCTGTCTCTTAGGCAAGCCACCCCTGGGTGACAAACACCCTGCCTCTGCCAGGAATCAGACACAGCTTCTCCACTGCAGGCACCTGTCCCTTCTGCTGCTTGCTGCAGTGCTGCTGCCTCCAGAGCCTTGCCCTCAGCTTTGGGCTCGCCTCTCCCTGCTCAGCCTGGCCCTGGCTCAACTCCTGAGGTTTCCATTCTTTCTCTTGCTGCCTCAGACATGTTTCTCCACCATCTTCCATGTTCTGGTCCATCCTACTGTTGGTATAACTTTAGTTTCTTGGTCTTTATATTTTTTTTTTCTCTTCTCTTTATTCATTTAACCCAAATTTTTCCTGCTTTTGTTTTGCATCACTCTTTAATTGCACATAGTGCTCCATGTTCAGCTTTGTGGCACTTCTTGTAGTAAAGCTGTTGCATATTGAAACCCCAATTCTTTTTCTCCTTTTTCGTCCTTTATTCCAATGTCTTCTCTAAAGCATTTCAGATCCACTGCTCTCAGTGTGAAATGTTGTGTGTGAAATTATATGGACAGTCAAGTTTTTGTGGGTTAAGTCATGTCTTCCCTATGATGCTGTGTCAAGGCAATAATTTTAATCTCTCATCATGCAGTTCTAGAGCTCCAGACCTCACTGGGAGATGTTAGAGTGTGTGTAGGCATTTATTTTCCCTGTGTGAGGGAGGTGTCTAATACACATTAAAAAAGTCTCTTCAATAAATATTCTGACTGAATATGAATGTAAGATACTCTCAGAAGTGCCTTCTATACATGGTGGAATGAGTTCTTTTCTACTTAGAATTTACAGTTTTCCTCACTTTTTATATGAAAGCTGAATGCTGACATTCAAGTGGCTTAGAGCAGCTGGTAGCAGGGAGCTGTGCCTTCCCAGGACAGCATTCTTTTTCAGAGGAGGTGGATGCTTAGAGCATGAGAGTTTATGTCCCATTGGGTTCTTTGAGTATTTTAAGTTGTCCTTTTATAACTCTGAAAGCCCAGACATCTCCATTCCCTTTTAAAAAAATAATCTAAAAATCTCGATTTTGGGAACAGCTGTTTTTTCTCTGTCTCAGTTTGCCTATTTATAAACAAAAAACTCTCAGGAGTTTTGTGAGCCTTAATTAACAAATATTTATACAGGCTTTTGAAGATATAAAGCAGCATATAAATGCTAAGTAGTGTTATTATTACTGCCAGCTGCTTTGTTTTAATTGAAGTAATAAAAGTTTCAGTGCCAGTGGTTGTATTGCTGTTGTCTAAATACAGTTTTTGTGAACTCAGGAGACACTGAGGATGGTGGCAAAGTGATGGTGCAGACCATACTGAAATACAGGGTGTGGGATGCTATGAAATCTTTGGGAAGGACTTAAAAAAAAGAATTAAAATAAAAATATATAGTATAATCTGTAATTATACATCTTATATAATTATATGTATAATATATAATAAAATTGTAATAAAAAAGTCAAAGTTCATAAGTGGAAAAGAATAAACCTTCTTCTGCAGTGTGCCAGTGTTCAGAGGTTCCAGGACTAACAGGGGGTTGTCTGTGCTGTGCAGTGTCTCCCTGATTAGAAATGAGCTGGCAGCATTTTATTTATCACTCTGCATATAAAAAAAGGGATCTTTTAGAGATGATTGATAATTGGTAGTCTAAGAGAAGTAACATGGTATAAATCACAATTCACTTTTACGTTTTTTTTTAAGGTTTGCTTTTGTAAAGCGTTGGTGCCTTAAAGCTGAGCTATTTTTATTGATGTTCTTGTGCTTATCTCACAAAACCAGCTTGTTAAAAGCGGATATGAACACTTTTTAAGCCTCTGGCTTATAAATTGTGAGAAAGAGAAAAGAAGATTGATTCCAACAGGCTTGAAGGTAGATTCATTTCTCTTCTAGTTAGCAAAATGAGGGGGAGGAAGAATTAAACTGCAGGCTTAGTGAGCCAATCAGTTTCAGGTCGAAAATCTTTAGATTCAGCTCTAATGTACAATTTAATTGTAAAAGTATGTCTTAAAGGAAAATAAATTCAGGGGAATTCTGTTTTGGTAAACTGATGATAATATCTCCAAGTTATTTCTGCCTGAAGTAATAAGAGTGTGGAAAAAAAAACCAACGTAATGACAGAAGAGCAGGGAGGCAGAGAAAGTTATTTTGCAATATTGTCCTGCTTGGATGTTGGAGAGGATTGATAAAAACTGTGGTTTGAAGAAAACATCTCTGTTCTTTTTACTGTAAACATTTGAGATAAGGTGGAAAAGTTTGGAAGAACGCAACATCATCTGTGAGTTCTCTCAGCATTCTTAATTGTTTGCTATGAGATTTTGTTTTGAACATTGGCAGACATTTCTGGTGGGTTTTAGGGAGTTCTAATTTATTAAGTTGGGCTGTCAAACTACCTATAGCAAGTAACCTGTCTCTGATCATGTTTTAATATTTAGTAAAATGCTGGTTTTGGTTGTAAGGGATGTTTCCTTACAGCCTGTGGATCAGTTCTTCTTATGAAGACCTGTGTTAATTAAGGCATTAGAGAGATCACACAAATCTGCATCTTGGGTGTCAGGATTTCATAGTGGCTGTGCTGCAAGGACTTTGAAAACATAGAGGATGCAAAGCAGGGAACTTACTCAGTCCTTTATGATTACAGGTAAGCAAATTTTCAGACATCTTTATTAAATATCAAGAAGAAATTCCCCAGCCTTTTTTTTTTTTTTTTCCAATTTTGGCCAAATTTTACTTTAAAAACTACCGTTAAATGAACAACCACAAGGTTGTTCTGCATAGAAATAGAAGCACTTTAAACACACAGAGGCAGGCAGTATTGCCCTGAGGCACATATGGAGACAGCCCAAATGCTGAATGGGAGGTTCAGAAAATGTTGCTGCTCAAAATATTTTCAGTAGCCAAGTGGAAGACAATTCATAGCATTGTATTAGAGCTGTTCTCTCTTTGTGTGCTACTGGAGACACCTCACTGTGAATACAACTCTGGGAGTTTTTGACAGCTGTGGGAAAGAGCAACTCTTTCATGCTCCCTGTATACAGTGGTAGCACAATTAGGTAGGAATTTGTGTTTCTGTTATCCCAGACTGTAACATAGAGTAAGTATGATAACTATCTTTTGAAGTACCAAAAAATCTGCCTTGGGGGCTATCATTTTAAAGCATCATATGAAATGCTGATTTAATAAGGCCTGCTCCTTGCCCATTTTAAATGCAAGGGAATGTGTGTGTTGAGACCTTGCTAATCCTTCATTTGCACAAAATCTTTGGCTTTTCCTGAACTGTCAAGGAATTAATGGTGTGCTTCAACGAGATCCTGCATTACTAGGCTGTAATTATTTTCACAGGAGATTCTGCACTGCATTTGGTGGTGCTTTATGAATTATCATAATAAATAGAATGAAATTGCTGTTGTCAAAACATATGAGCAGAGTAATCTGATTCCCATTGTTCGTGTACTCAGTGGCTCATGGAATTAAGTGATACCCAGCGGACTTCCAGGCAGTTCATGCAAGTGAGGTTTGCTCAGTTGGGTTGTGCTTGTGACAAGTTAAACAGGGGTGTAGCTGGCAAGGAGGAATTCCCTGAGCCAGAAACAGGCTCCAGTTTCATGGGACACCGTGGATTTTGTTCTCTTGGCTGAGGATGGAGCTCCTCGCTGCTGTGGCATTGCCCAAACCTGGGAATGGTTCTGCACTGCAGACACACTCTGCACCTGCATCCATGCTTTGATGGAAATGTGCAGCTAGCTAAAGCAGCTGTACAGAATATAACATACATCACTTGCTTTTCAGGTGGAGAGGGTCAGTAGAACTCCATTTTGGAATATCTACCTAGGATTTTCCCTTTGGCTTATTACAAGTCTTTGTATGGTCATAGTCCCTCCAGATCTTGGCCAGTGACTGGAGCCTTGTTGTACTTGTACCAGGCACTCAATTTCAGGAGAATGTTATTATTTAAACATTTTGTCTATTTTTAAGTCAGATCATCTATAAAAACAGTTTAAAACCACAAGGGATCATTACATCATCTAGTTTGACCTCCAGGGTGTTCAAAGGAGGAGAGTTTCTGCCCTTCTGTTTCTGGGAGAAAAATATTAATCAAGTTTCCTTGACTTTCTTCTCAGAGGAGGATTGACACAGTAATTTAAACTACCTGTCCCTGGCAAACACTGGCATTTTTCACCAAGTACATTAGTGAATTTTTAGTGGTTCTTTTATGTGTGAATCATGTGAATACCTGAACATGGTGCAATCCTCTAGTTGCTGTTGTTTGTGTGTGTGTGTGTGTATATATACATATGTATATATATATGTGTGTGTGTGTGTGTATATATACATATGTATATATATATGTGTGTGTGTGTGTATATATACATATGTATATATATATGTGTGTGTGTGTGTGTGTATATATCTATATATAATATAAATATTTATATATACACTGGCACATAGCAAATGCAATCCAGGTTTCTTCCTCTAGATACACAANTATATATAATATAAATATTTATATATACACTGGCACATAGCAAATGCAATCCAGGTTTCTTCCTCTAGATACACAACTTTCCCCCAATATATATATATATATATAATATAAATATTTATATATACACTGGCACATAGCAAATGCAATCCAGGTTTCTTCCTCTAGATACACAACTTTCCCCCAAAAGCTTCACAGGTTAAAAGCAGGTGATACTGGAGTCTCTACTTCTGTCCTTCATGCTTCACTGGATAAATTGTGTAAACTCACATCACTTTCTGCACCACTGTGTGCTTGTCTGTGTAATCATTTTTTGCTCACGTGGCAGACTGAGGCACTTGTGTGCACAGCAGTTTTTAAGAGTTAAAGGCCATGTTACCCTGTGTGGAGAATCCATGGGAATGTTGGAATATAGGTTCACTTTGATTTTTGAGAGATTTATGTCCTTCCTGCCTCCTAGGGCATGGAACTGGTGTTGTACAGGCTCTGGGATGTCCACATGCATGCTGTGCTAGTATTTCCAGTAATGCCAGCAGTAACATTTTGTTTTTCAATATTGTCACATCATCCTTATGACTTTTATCAAACAAGATTTACAGATGTCACTACAGGCAATTTCATAAATTGAGTCCAAGAATTGGGTTTCTGTGGAAATGTGTCACAAGGTATGTAAGTCCTCCTTGGTTTTGAAACCTTCCTCACAGAGCTTTAGTGAAGTGACTTCTTTAGGGTGTAAAGAAAAATCCATGGTAATTTTACAGATGACCTTGCACTTTATGCTCCCTCTCCCTGCATGGGGCTCTTGCTTCCAGTAATGAGGAAATGTTCTGAGGCAGTGTTCTTGCCACGATGACATAAAATAACAGAGACTTCCAGTCATTGCCCTGTTCTTGCCCTGTAATAGACACAAGCCTTCAGGGACCAGCCGACCTTCAAAGTGATGCATATCTGGAGCTTGGGGTCATTTCTGTTGTACAGATTTTTTTTTAATAGGCATTGGGATGGTGATACTGCACTCAGTGATTAGAACCCTGTGTGATTAGTATTTTGATCCAAGTGTGCACTCTCCACTCTGGACACACATTTCCCCTAGAGCTCCTATAAATGCACTCAGTTGTTGCTCTGACAGAAGGAAAATCAGGAAAACTAACCATCAATTGCCTAAAATTTACCTTTATGAGTCTGAAGGCATTTTTCAGCCCAGGGATGAAGATTGGTAGTGATGGTCACGAGTTGTACAGCTGTGGGTGAGAGGGTTTCTGCAGCATCAGAACCTTGATCTCTAAGTACTTGTTTGTTCAGCTGATATTAATAGAACAAATTGTCTGTCTGCCTGTTTAATGATTTTGAGTTTGAAGCTCAAAAATCTCAAATTAAAAAAACAACCACCCACGACAAAAAAACCCCAAAAAACAAAAAAAACAAAGCAAACTTCAGTATAATCTGTGTGCTTGTTTTGTTAAATGAAATGCAGATCATTTGGAAACAATTTAAAAGAATTTGTCACCATTCTTGTTATTTTTTTTTTCTGTCCTCATCTTACTGTGAGACACATCTTTTATTTGAAGTGTGTACTATTTTAAATAGGCATTATGTTTTCATGAAAACTCTGCTGGGCAATGTCTTACTCCAGACATAAAAGCAAATAAACTATGAAAAATCCTCTGTTTATCTGAGATGAGAGGACTTTTTTTTTAAGGAAAGGAGAGGATCTAAACCAACTTAATGGTCTCTTTTGTCTCTCTTTATGTTCCTTAATGTTTTTCTGCAGTCCTCAGGAATTGCATTATCTCATTGGTATGTCACTGGGGTAGTACTACAAAGAAATCTCCAAATGCTACTGTCTTTAGACTGTACAGTGAAGAGAGGCAGAGAGTGCTGCAATGCACTGTTTGATCTAGGCTGATTCTGATTTTACTGTGCTTGCAGGTTTCAGATGAGAGGGAGAAATTCAGAATTAATGTGAGTGTTTAATGATGGATAACATCTTTTGGATGCTTCCTGCACCTCAGGGAAGCAGACCTGAGGACTTAGATCTTTGTTTTGGGACTGTTAATTTTACATATAGCTGAGATCTCTTGTGTGCAAGGTTGGCTGTTTGGGATTTCTAATTAATTAAATTTGACAGCTCATCCTCAGTTTTACTGTTTGGTGGTGCCTCAAACAAAGCTGAGCAAGCTTAGTGTAAACTTGCCTGAGCTCCTCTCTACTGAAATGTGTCACAATTTCCTGCCACTTGCAAGGCTGTTGAATGTGCTGTCACACAACTGAGTGCTGGAATTGTAGAGATGGTGTATCAGCAGGGCTGGGGGAAGGGGAGATGGAGAAGTGGGGGCTCTGACTGGGAAATGAGCAGGATGGTGTTGTGGGGAGCTCACTTCATCTCCACTAAAATCTTCAGGATGTGACTGTTGAGAGCTGGGATGGCTTCCAGGGTTCCTGGCCACGAGGCTCTTTGGTTTGTTTGCGCTCAGTTCTTCAGCCAGACTTATGCCTAAAAAACGAAATCTGCATCTTTAGTTTTCTGCCTTATGACCCCTGTGTTTTTCAGAGCATCCACTGTATGGATGGAGGGCTTTCCACAGTTGTTTGCAGTCTCCAGATCCTTTTGCTGACTGCAGACCTCACTGCCAGGTGCTAGACAGTGAAAGCCACAACTGCTGGCCCAGTAACCCTGATAATTCAATCCCCAGTGCTGATACCTGGTGAGCCTGTGACAGTGGTACCAAACTGAGGTCTGGAGTGGGGGATAGCAGTGCTGCCACTCAGGAAATTAGAGCCTGCAGCTTTTATCCCCCTTTTGCAAAGCCCTGGGATTCTTCTTTTATCTTGATTCAGTCGGCTAAGTCTTGTGAAAACAATAAACTGGCTCACCTCCAGTACTGTGATTTTTATCTTGAATTAATAACAAGTTGTCTTTTCTCACAAAGTACTTCTCTTTGAAACAAAAATTGCTTTATCTTCTTGAGGATTCTACCATGTTAGCTAACACATTAAATACGGTGGGCTGTAATTTTTTTTTCCAATAATCCTTGTCCTATCAGGATCTTTGATTTGCCTTGGGTTTTAATGAGTCATTTAAAAGCAGAGGTGTATTTGGGCAATTTGACTGCAACACTCCCTCTCAAATCAGTTAGCATTTTGAGAATGACATCTGAGTCTGCCTATGTTTCTGCATGACTGGAAGCTGTCACTACTCATTGAAACTTATTAGTGCTGGAAATGGATATGCTGGTTCATCTGCTGGGGATGAAACTTGAGGCACCAGCGTTTGAATTTAAATGTTGCTCCCATGAGGAAAGGAGGAGGTGACTGCAGCAAGGAGAGCTTGGACAGTGGGAGCTTGAAACTCTGGGAACTTTGTCTACAGGTTGCTAAAAGCAGATTTGTGGCATTTTTTGATTATTCAAGAAAATACTGTGCTTTAAGGTCCAAGTTTAATGGGAGCATACAGTGCTTTAGCTGAAGATTATACTGTGGAAGACACTGAATTTTTCTTTAAGAGGAATACTTATTACTGTATTCTTCAAATTCAAAACCCTGTGCTATGTGAAATTACACTTTTATTCTAACTACGCACTAGTGATTCTAACTCTAAAATAGATTAAATTTGGAAGCTTTCTTCAAGGCCTCAAGTCAAAAGCAATGCTCCTTTGAGGCTCAAAGTCAGAAAGCACAGAAAGTTTAAAACTTTTAGGCTTCAGGGTTCCAACACTGAATATTGTAATTTCTTCATTGTTTTTTCACTTCATTATATCCAAGTGTATTCCCAGTACAGAGATTATTTTTCTCTACCTCTTCTCTCCCTCCCATGCCCAAACACAATTCCAGAGCTTGCTTGTGATAGGAGTATTTTTCTGGCAGTGCTTTCACCATTTGAGACTAGTGGTGTGCTAAAATGTACAACTGGCATCTCAGAAACTAAAACTGACCTGACAAAGTGTGATTCTCAATTTTTTTCTCCTTTTTTTTCAACTCTCCCTTTCTCTCAGTAAATTGTAGATGTGTCTTGATTCTGATCTGTCACATTATGTCACTGGTTAACATTTCTGCAACCTGTAGAGAACTGTAGAATGCTGAAATGGATACACTCTGATGTTCATAAATAGAACTGAAACAGATAGTTATAAATTAGTCCCGATTAAACTTTTTTCTTTTTTCTTAAATAGAGTTCAGTCTGCAGCAGAAATTCAGCTGTCTGAAGCTGACAGAGTGCAGAGGTGACTTTGAAGGTGATGGGACTGGTTAGGACAGACCATTTATGAATGGTCTGAATAACCATTATTCAAAGTATTCAGTAACTATACTGCTCATTTATTTCTTTGAAGCAAACTAAGAGTTGTTGCTCTTTGCCTAAAGACCAGCATTTTTCAAGCAAGCTTACAGTTCTCTCAACCTCCCATGCAGCAGCTTGGAGGTTTTTCCTTGACAGATAATAATATTGTGAGGAAAAGGAAGTTTTGCAACCTTTTAACTTCCTGAAGAAAAAAGTGCTGCTAAAGATTGCTTGAAAAAAAAAA
>WBND01000329.1:728155-746922 GCA_013398595.1 Tychaedon coryphoeus
TTTAGAGTTACTCTGTTTTGATCATAATTGCCAATTCCCAATCATTATTGGCAAAAATAGTGTGGAAATATGAGAGAGATGCAGAATGGTCAATATAGAGCCAAAAAAAAAATTTCTGTGTAACTATGGTGGGGTTTTGTTTTTTTTTTTTTCCAGTTTGCAGGGAGGTTGACCTTTTTGTGTTTGTTTTTCTGTATGATCTGTTAGCTCAGGATTAGGCTCTTTTGTTTGTGGTATAAATCCTGTTCTTGGCCTACAATGAATATTAATTAACTTCTGTACTTCTGTGTGCGTGTTGCAGAATCAGCTCGTTATTATTAAGGCAAATAAAAGCATAAATGAGATGATACAAGGAAGTCCAAGAGAATCTGGGGTCAGATCAAGGGCAAACACTCTTCTTCCAAACTTATAAAACAGAGGAAGAGAGATAATTAGAGAAGTTGGAAGGTATTTAAGCATGAGGATTTCCTTTTTATACACCCTTAACTTTTAGAAGGGCATTACTGCAAGACATTATTGAAAGCATTACTTTTTAATAGGCTTCAATAAAAGAAACGTCAGCAAGACAACTTTTATAGAGCTAAGTGGTGGTTTTTGCCTTTCTTCTGGGGTTTTTGAAGAAGTGGAACCTTTTAGGAAGCTGATTGCTAGCTCAGACTTGATGAAAGGAATATTATTTTGTAGCTGACCTTTGCAGTGCTCCTGACGAGTACTTGGCCATCATTGGTACCTTTCACTTACAGGAAACTGAGGGAGGGACCTTGTCCAACAGCAAAGGAGCTGTCATGTTTGTTATGTTTGTTATGCTCATGTAGGATCTGAGGAGAACATCGAGGCCAAGGGCTCCAGAAATCATTGCCTTTCAGACTGTCCTGAGCTCTGTCCTGCACCATTCTTTAAAGCCAAAGGGAAAAAAACAACCAAAAAAGCCCAACCCTCCCCACTAAAACCCCACACTTCAACAATAAACCCCATTTTTATACTTCTTATCACTACCCCTTGTAATATGATTTATTCCCGTTGCAATAGGAATTAAAAGTTATGGTCTATTGGGAACATGGCAGATTTTTTAGAAGGAACAGAGCAGCTCTAAGCAAACTGCAACCTTGTCGTTGTTGTAGATTATTAGGTTCTTGATTGTTCCTTTCAAAAGAACATACCACTTTTTTGTTAGACCTGCTAGTTTGCCTGAAAACAGGTTTGTTCTCTTTTTCTCCTTTTTTCCCCCACATGCATTATTAGACCATTAAAGGCTATTCCAAACATTGCTTCTGATGGTTGCATTGAATTTTCTTTTTTAGGTAGATTTAACTTGGCATGTGATTTAATGTGCCTCATTGTATTATAATAAACCATTAATTTGTGAAGTAGAGGTCAATAATGAGGGTTTCAAGGCCTGTGGTCTGTACCAGTGATGGAGTAGAAGAAAAAAGGTCAGAGCTGCTGAATTGTGTGAGGGGTTCTTTGAGTCAGAGCAGACAGTTCCTGATTTTGGTGGGCAATATCAGAAGAGGCTGGAAAACCTCACCAGGAGTGCAGTGCTCTGATCCCAGTGGATTAGATGTGCTAGTCAGTGATTCTAACTGGGGATGGGTGTAAAGGCAAAGGTAAGAAATGGCATTTGAGAAAATTAGGAGATGGACTGAAAATTCTGGCATCCAGATGTCTCAATACTGTGACCCCTTTGTGATGCCCAGATAAAGGATAGCATGAACTGCTGAAGATTATCTGGTTTTATAACTATAAACAATGGGATTTGATGTGGATGAGTATAGGACAAAAATAAAGAGGTTGGTAGAAGCTTTAGGTGTTTCAGAGGCTGTGTCCATGGTGTTCTCTGTCTCAGGATAAAAATTTAATGAATCCAAGTTTTGATACAGCTTCAAAGTAACTTCTGATTACACCATGATGGGGAAACTTGCTCCTCCTCCTCAGCTACAAAAAGAAAATTATTGGCACAAAAAGTAATTTATTACTACAGATAATGCTTAAAATAACTTTTATGAGCACAGTGGTAATGTGGTGGATGTCTGTTGGTGTATTGATGTGAAAACCCCTCTGCTGTCCTTTGAGGAAGTGATTTCAAAGGGCTGCCTGAATTTGTGCTTTCCTTAATAAAGAGAAAATATTCAAGATCTTCCTGATGGTACAGTTCTCCAGTGCTAGGAAGGGCCAGGTTCCTAATCTGTGCACTAATAAGTGCACAGTATTAAATTTATAACAGTCTGAACCAAATGTTCTGTCATTCACCTTTTGGCCCTGAGTTTTCTTAACTGTGAAGTTACTGACTGTTCCTTCGTGCTGCCTCCCTCCCCTCCTTCTTCTAAAGGGATTTCTGTGTTCTGGCTTCTTTCTTCCACATCTTGAGAAGTCTTGCACAACAAATGAGCTATAATAAATTTACACAAGGCAATATTAGCATATTTTTTTAAACAAGCTTCTTGATTTGTTAAATTTTCACATTAATACTGGGAATTTTTTTATGGTGTTCTTTGCCCTTCTGAAAAAGTAAGAGAGCCTGACTTTTCAGGATACAGCAGGACAGTTGCCTGGATTATTTCAGCTCTCATTTTACAAGAGGGCCAGCAAAGGAAGGACTTGATAGCAGGCAGCTGGGAAATGAAGTTACTTTGCTACTGAGCACAGTGGACATTTTGGTAATCTCTAGTGCTGAGATAAGCAAAGAATGGATGTTTTACTCTGGTGTGTCCATGTTCTCTGTTCTGTTTCTGTGGAATATCACATGAATTTTGGTTTGGTTGTTGTTTTTTTTTTTTCCTTTGCTGAATAGGAAAATTGAACAAAAAAGAACAACTAGCATAGTTACTTTTCACAGCCTGGTTTCTACTGCTCTGAGCACCTGTGGCAAAAAACCTCCTCTTCCAGGCCAGTGGTAGGATGGAAAAAAAACCTGAAATAAATGCAGTGTCTTTGAGTGGTGCAGAGGGAGTGCAAAGGGTGAACAGGGATATGATGGGTGCTTTTGCCACAAGGCAAAATTGATATTTAGAATGTTCCTCAAGTCCCACAAAGTGTGCCAAGCCAGGGCTGAGCATTTCTGCTCCCATTTCAGTGTGACTAGTAAGAAACCAACTCCTTCTTGCACTCTCCTGTTCCTTTCCAAAACCCTAATTATTTTTCTTACTGCTTTTTCTGAAACCACATGTGATGCTTCCCACACACCTCTTAAGCTGCTTCAGTCCCTGTCAAAGGTATGGGAACTGATGTGGTTTCCAAGAGCATTCCCCATCTGATGATGTCCCTGTGTGGGAGAGGGTGGTGAATTTAATCACACCCTCTGTCTGTTTCCCATTGCAGTGCTCTCCATGCTCATCCTGTCAATCTGTAGTGCCATTTGAAGACAAAAATCTAGCCTTCCTAAATAATATCCTGTTGTCAGTTTTGTCTGCTTTACTCCATGTGAGTATCTAAAGAGACAGGTTTGTGTTTTGCAGTGCTAGCAAGAAATCCCAGGTCTGTTGAAATGTAAGACCAACTGTGTATTGACTTCAGGAAAGCAGAAACTTAGCTTCTGGAGGTTTTTAAAATTAATAATCTCTTTTTTATTCAATTGAAAAAATAATAATTGTGGGTTTTCTACCAAGATTTGCCTCTAGCAGGTAGAATAAGGGTTTACATATTAATATATTTCACTGTGTAACTTTAATGCACTGAAGTTCAGAAGTGGATCCAAGCTGAATATATGAAAGGAATTTTTATACTGCCTGAGACTAATATAATTTGTCTCTTATTTCAAGACAAAAATAGCACTGATTGATTTATTAAACCTGATCCTTGCAGTTGGAAACCAAACATTGTGGCAGGAGGAATCTAAAAGTAAAAACAGGTTTCATTGTCTACCCTGTAAGAAGCTGAAGCTGAAAAAAAAAAAGCAGAAGTAAACAAGGAAACAGCTTGTGACAATAGCCACTGAAATTTAATATCTGTCTGTGAATAAATCAAGTCTGACGATGTACAGAACCAAGGAAAGTGTAAACACTCAAAAGGTAGCAATAATAATCATGATAATAATAAATTTCTGTAGTAATATATCTGTATTTTATATATATATATGTATAATGTATCTGTAGTAATATATATCTATGGCAATGGAGATGGACAACTTTCAGATTTACAAAACTTTGCATCAGCATAAGTAGCTTGAAATACATTTTGCAGTCCTGTTGTCTTCCCCTCAGATTTGTTTCTTTATATCCATCCCACTTTTGGGAAGTATTTTATTCATCTCTTTAGGATAGCTCTTCTATAGTGGAATTATAGGACAACATTTTGAAATTATGTTGTTGTATATAATCTTAAGTGTCTGGCTTGTACATTAGTGGTGTGGAGGCTTCCTTTTCTTTTGGCATTCTGATAAAATGATGCAGCATTTTAGCCCATCAGAGAGAAGAGATGGGAATTGGTGTGGCAACAGTGACAAATCTGTGATGCATTGGGGAAAACTACTTGTAGAGAGGCTGGAAGTAGTCTTGCATTGTGTATCTGGTGGAATGAGCATTTTTGTTAGTCAAGAAACTTTCACAAATGTACATGTGAACAGACCTGCTGCACAGTTAGACATGGATATGGTTTTTGGGGGTCTCAGTATCTCCCTGTAGGGCAGAGGGTGTGCATTATGTCTTTTAATTTTAAATTCATTAGTACTTCTAAAACAGGGATTAAAAATGAATCACAGTAAAGGATATGTTGTCTCTTTTGACCTTGCCAGTAATGCTTTTATCTTTGCCTTGCCAAGAGGCTTTTCCCTGTGCACTTACCTATCAGCCCTGAAAGGCCAAAAGAGGTAAAAGCTGAACTTGGAGGAGGTTTTTTGCTGGTTCTGGATTTCTTTAATTTTGAAGTTTTGGGGTTTTTTCCTAGGTTATGTAAATGACTGATTTAGGAATAAATGTTGAATAAACTGGTGTGTGATAATTTCAAGTGCTTTTTCCTGTGTGCTGCATTGCCATCTCAACGCACTGCCTCTATTTTCCACATCCTCACAAACCCTGCTGGTGTGCATCAAGAGACTGTCATTAAAAACATGAAAAAAATAAAAAGGAAGAGAGTTAATTAGAGCTGCTTATAATGCTGTGGAAGAAATGTTTTAAAAGCCATCCAAAATTCCCTTCCCCACCATTATTACTAATTTCACAGAGAAGCAGTGGTTCTAGATCTGTTCAGGTGACCACTTCCACTCACTTTGGGGAGTGTGATCGTGCTTTTTCAAGACAAGGCTATTCCAAGCTAATTGATTTTTTTTTTTCCCCCCTTCTTATTAAATAAGTTTGGCTGGGCCACATTTACTTGGATTAAATACAAGCAAAAAGAAAACCCACATTGGTTCAGGAAGTTTGTTTTGTGGCTCTTTGGAAAAGAACATTCTGTCCACTCTCTGCAAAACTAACACAAACTGTCTCTTGGCACAGACACTATTCTTTGTAGATAGCTCACTTTAGATTATCTCTGTTATTTTGCAGGATTAGGTATCACAGTCCATGTTTCCTGGATAAATCCTGCCTTGTGTAATTGTGCTTTTGCTTTGCAAGTCACATCTGCAGTGGTAGTTATGATTAAATCTTCTAAACTCTACTTGAGATCTGTTGATGAAAGATACTGAATGATGGAAATAATGATTATAAATTTTAGGGTAGTAAATGTGGTTTATGTAATAGCACTTATTTAGAAGTGGTTGTATTTCCTTGTAGAAATGATTGTGTCAATATGGTGTTAAGAAAAAAGAGCTGTAGAGGCACAGAGTGAAATTGCAAGGGTTTTAATGTATTTTGTAATTGAGGAAATGTGTGTGAGTTTCCTGGTGAAATCTTTTCTCTTTTAGCTTTTTCAAGGCTATCATTAAGCTACTCTGTGCTACTAAACAGGATAATGCATTTCATGTGCTTGTGGCAGGCATTTCTCACGTGTGAGAATCTGGCAGGAGCTGCTGGAATTTGGAATAGCAGTCAAGAAGGAAATGTGCACTGGCAACCTTCATCAAACAGGGAGCAATCTCTGGTGCCCTCTTTTGATAATATATTCAGTGGAACCAGTAGGATCTTAAGGGATGTTAATAAGTTATTGGACTGATTCTTTAAGTCTATAACTTCTGCTGGCTTGGGCTCTTACTAGAAAGGAAAACAAAGATATCTTGTACCTTGGAGGAGGCAGTCCTACATGCAGTAAATAATATTCCCAGAGAGTGATAAAGGCAAATCAAATCTGTCCTGTAACAGCCTTTGAATTGAGCTGAAGGTTTGCACACATATTTGGATGTTAGTTTTGAGAGCTTTGTTTTTTTAGCATAAAAGGAAAATACAATGAAGAGCCCCAACCTTCTGAACTTTCTATTTCCATACATTTAAATCCAAAGACTAAAGTATTTTGAATGTCATGCCCATCTTATCTTTCCAGCAAAGCCTTTTCCTTTAATTAAAAGGGCATCACTTTTTCTAATTGTTGCCAAATCCAATCCAAGCCTCCCACACAATCATTTCACCCTCCCCTCCCCCTCCCATCATTGTCTGATATTTTGTTTGCACAGTCACCATTCATTAACTGTGTTCATGTCCAGGGCAGCAAACAGAGGAATCACATTAGCAAGGAGGAGCTCAGAAACTCACCAGCAAAATCTGATTTTTCCTTTTCTGTTTTACATTGGCTTTCAGATGAGAATCCCAAAACCTGTAACAAATTTCAGAGATAAGGAGCCTGGAAACAATGAGTGTGTTACTGTTTGCTACTTCCTTTTCTTAGCAGAATTCTTTAGTCTTCCATTCTTCTGAGAATAACTAATTTCTATGTAAGAAGCTACTGACATTATAAGAGATTATAAATTACTATTGGAAAAGAGAGGATGTGTAGTCTCTTTTTTGTTTGTTTGTTGGGGTTTTTGGTTGGGTTTTTTTTGGTTGGTTGGTTGGTTTTTTTATTCCTTACAGTATCACACATAATCATTAGGTAGAGTTGGAAGGATATAGTCTGAAACAAACCCTTTGCCAAGGTAGGGTCACCTAGAGCAGGTGGGTTGTGAAATCTGCAGGAAAGGGAGAATTCCACCCTGGGCAGCTGTTCCAGTGCTCTGCCATCCTTGGGGTAAAGTCCTGCCTTGTGTTAGTGGTGTTTTAGTTTATGGCCACTGCTCCTTGTCCTGTCTCTGGGCACCACTGAGAAGAGCCTGGCACTGTCCTCTTGGCACCTCTTTGAGATATTTCTGTGTATTAGTGAGATCCTCTCTTCCCTGGACTAACCAGCCCAGCCTCCTGATCTCTCTTGGATTTTACCCATGTTTTGAAGGGAATGAAATGGGCATGGGAGGATGGAGAGTCTTGCCTGTGTTCACTGAGCTGGGAAAGGCTGAGGCTCAGGAAGGAAAGAAACCTGTGCTGCCTTAATGTGTCGTGCCCATGTGCTGTCCTTTCTTCTGTGGGGGTTTTCTGGTCAGAAAAAACATTAATTGTTTATCTCCTCTTTAAATATTAAAATGTTACATTTTTAACAGAAATAGCTGATTAGCAGATAAACCACCAGTAGAATCTGGTCATATTAGTAAGCAGATTGATAAGGTTTAATACAAAAACTAGTTCAGTATACTGCTTTTTACATTACTGTGCAACCACTGGCTCAATTCTGTTTGTCTGAATTGACCTATTGTCACTTGTCCTATCAATGTGTTCACTTGGTACTGCTTCTTCCTAGTTCTGTTGCTATATCAAATTGATCTGTATGCTTTAATTAATTTTAGTTGGATTTATTGTAAATGGCCTTGTAAGGGAGAGGAAATGGAACCTCTCACAGGAGTCTCAGGTTGGGATAATGCCAAAATCAAGGCCTAAAGAGAGTAATTCATAAGAAAATTCTGCTATAAATTGGTCAGATTTGCTAAAATTTGAAGAACTGTTCAGTGCCTGGAATAGTGCAGCTATGAAGCTGGAAGTGACTTGTATTAAAGGTTAGAATAAAGTGTTGGATATGAATAAAGAAATGAAATAGAAAAGGACTAACTCTTGAATGCCAGATTTGAAATTGAGGAGTAACAAAATGTGAAGGGTTTTAGGGTGGAGGCTGTTCAGTTGCCTGGACCATGAGGTTCCTGTTAGCTGTACAGAGGAGTTCTTTTTGCTATTACTGGTATTTAGGAAATTCACTCTGACAGTAGTGGATGAACTCTAACCAGAACTGTATTTCTGCCTGTCATGCGCTGAGGGAAATCGCATTTTAAGAAGTCAGGGATTAGCGAGTTGAACCCATTGTATAATGTGCAGAGGAATTGCAAAGCTGAACTTGTTTTTTTTCTGTTTTTCAGTGATTTGTCCTGTTGGGCAGCTGCCTTCTGAGTGCCTCTGGAGAGATGCCAGCCAGCTGAACTAAGCAGGAGCAGGGACAGCATCTACCAGGGCTGAAGTTTTAAGCTCAGGCACGTGACATTGGCACAAGTGATCTCTGGTGAGTTGTACATAAGCACAGCTTCTCTCTTTTCTCTCTAACAATTGGCAAATGTTGTGAACTCTGGATGCACAGACTGGCCTCCCTTGCTTGTTTTTCCCGGAGTGTGACTGATGGGCTTAGAGAAAATGAGAGTGATTTGGGTTACCAGCAAATCTTAGGAAATCATTACTATTTGTGTATATGTTTATAGTTTATTTTTTCCTCTTCCCTCCACTGAATGAGTAATGTCCTGGTGAGGCCAAACTCCAATTCTGTAGCATTTGTGTGTTATACTAGATGATATCACTGTGCTCTTTTGTAACCAGAGGAGATTTTATACCCTCTTCCTTAGTGCTTCATAGCCTGGAAATCCAAGCTGTGGGGTTCTGATAACAGGAGTGACTGGCTGCTGTCAGCACAGAGGTGATTAAAAATGTGTGTGTGCATGCTGCTTCACTCCCTTTCCAGCTGAATAGAAAATGAAACTACCCAAAGCCTTTTATGTAAGTGCATGGATTTGGGTTTTTTTTTCTGTTTAAATCTCTCTGTGGCCCTGTGCAGACAAAGTTCATCCCCAGCTTCCTTCTGAAGATGCTGTGTAAAGAAAAGAGTGAGCTTGTTCTAGACCTCTGAGGTGTGATCCTCTTTCCAGTTCAATACCAGATATAACCTCTGTACAAAAGGCAATATCTAAATTTTTTAGGGGAAGGTGGTTTCTAGTCAGTTTTTCCAATCTGTGGTTTTCCTTTATAGAACAATGGCAATCTGCTTCTTCCAGAAGCTGAAATGCTGTGATTCTTTGACAGCAAATGTGTGGAGAGCTGCCTTCCACCTTCTAACACCCTGCTTCATTTAAGACTCTGTCATGCTGGGCTGACTGCTGTTTTCCTGGAAGTGTGGCACAAGGAATTATTGATGAGATGCAGCCTGCTCTGTAAAACACACGTTTGCTATTAAAAACAGCATATGTGTCCCTAGCTATGGCTAACCATTTAAAAATCTCTGTGGAATTTGGGGGAGATAACCCCCTCAATACATGGAAAGGATCCCATTAAAGCATCAGCATGACACAGCTCAGCATCAGATGCTGATTTGTCCTGTGAATATCAGAGTAGGGCCTTTGTGCTTTAGGCAGAACTACCTGGAGGTCTCCTCTGGAGCAGGTAGGAGGAGAGCCCTGTCAGGATGGGTGCAGGAAGGACAAAATGCACCCAGGGCACTTGTCTGGCTCTTTCAGGTTCTTGCCATATTGTTAAAAAGGCTGGTTGGAATACACTGCACAAAAACCTGAAGGCCAGTGCTGTCCTGAGCCATCCCTTGATTAGCAACGAAGTTGGAAGATTATCCTGGGCTGAAAAATTATGAGGGTAATTCTGCTCTATGCTGGAGGAGGTAAAGGCAGAGAAAGGAATGCAAGTACATTATTTCAAGGTCCTGTAGCCTATTTAGCCAGACTAAAGTAAGTAGGCTTTAATTAATGGAAAGTTTAGGAAAACAAACTTGGTGCTATTGTCACATAACCAATGCAAGTTGGAACATACCTGTCCTTAAGTTCCCTTCCTTTTTATTGCTGCTGCTCTTCCTGCTTCAGTTCAAGCTGACAGCTGCTGTCTGGGGAACCACTGAAGGTAGATACAGTTCCTTTTTTCTTCTGGAGAACTCTGAACCCTAGCACTTAAATAATACAGCAACTTTAGTGCTAACAGCAGCAGCTTTGGAGGAGAAAGGCTTTCAAATTGCTGCAATTGATTTTCAGGATGTGTAGAAATAGATAAAGCAAGGTAGTTATTGAAACATTGTGTTTTTTATTTAAAACCACTGTCACTTGGGTAGGTGCGCTTTTTTTCACCTGTAAATACTTTCAATCATTAAAATTTAGAGACCACAGATTTTTCTAGAAGTCAGATAATTACAGTGGAAGCATATCTGTGTCTTGATCAGGGAGGACACCAGTTTAGGACAGATGTCTGTGTCCTGTCTGAGATCTTAGTCTGACTCATGAATGCCAGCATGAGGAGAAGACAGAAACCTTTGCTCCCTTGTAACTTGGGTGGGAAACCAGCTCCTTTAGAAGATCACCAGGAAGGGGCATTGAAAATCCAGTGCACAAATAAAGAGTGAGTGCCTCCCTGGCAGGTCAGGTGCTGATTGTGCTGTGACATAAACAATCACTGTGTGCTCTGGGTACATCCAGTCTCATGGGTTTGCCTACGGCTGCACTTAAGAAATGCGTGTGAACTCAGAGGCAGGTTTTTAGTTTGTTGGATTTTTGGTTTTTGGGTTTTTCTTTTTTTCCTTATTTCTGAGAGCACTATAGAGCATAGAACTTCCAAGTGCAGGGTATTTGGGGAGTGTCCTGCCCTTGGGCTTGAGTGGTGTTTTGCCCTTGGCTTGCAATTCCACTTAAATGCTCTTTGCTACCTGCAAGTGCAGTGTAGGCTTCTGACACTACAGTTTGAGCCTGTATTTGGAAGCTGAATCTTACACTTTTTAAATTTTTTTTTTTTAATTTCTAGTTCTTCTTAATTATAGCATCAGAACAGTATCATCATAGAATCATGAAATATTTTACATTGGGGGGATCTTTAAAGACCATCTAGTACAACCTCCCTGCAATGTTCAACTAGAGCAGGTTTCTCAGAGCCCCATCCAACGTGACCATGAATGTTTCCTGGGATGAGGCACCCACCACCCCTCTGATTACCACCTTCATTGTAAAAAATTTCTTTATATCTGTTCTAATTCAACCTCCTTTAACTAAAAACCATTATCTCTTGTCCTGTTGCTGTGGGCCCTGATAAACAGTCTGTCCTCATCTTTCCTTGAGGTACCAAATCACTGAAGTGATTTGGCTAATCAGGTAAAGGAGCCTCCTGCCTCAGATGGAAATTGTACACTGACAGAAATTCTAAACCATTATAAGCCTGCAAAAGATTATTGGTTAGGTACCAATGACTCTTTTGAAACTCAAGAAAAATGATGGCTTAAGCCATTGGTATAAATCAAAGCCCCCTTTTTTAACATAAATTTTACTAAGATCAAAAACACTGAAGCTGGATGAGTATTTATGATGATTTCATGTCAGCAAAATTTAAGTTACTTCTGGACAGGAGTAAATGAGAGATAATGAGCTTTTGTTACCTGCTTCAATCACCAGTGGCTTTGATTAAAAAAATAAAATTCCTAGGAACCATTGGTTTATACATATTTTTTTTTTACTCCTGTACTTCAAAACAAATGAATCCTTTAAATCCTGAGCCCTGGCTGCTCAGGTGGGGGATGTGCTGTAGGCCAGGTGGAGAAGTCTGGGCACTTTCAGGGTTGTCATGGCATGTGGTGCTGGCTGCTGGTGCCCACGTGCCCTGCTCTGCAGGGGAAAGCTCAGTGTCACAAATGCTGCACACTGAGTGTTGACAGCTTGTCATTGCAGACAGTGTCCTGGCTGGTACTTGAAAAGGTTTAGAAATGATCATAATCTCTTTCCTCGAGTGCCTCTGGAAGCATTGGGGTTTGTTCTTTCCAGGTTTAGGTAATAAAAAGATGCTCTGCTTTTTGTTTGTGCTGAGTTCACAATTATTTTATTGTCTTGGTTGGGTTTTCACAGCACATCCAAAATCATTCATCTCCCATGGAGTGAGAGGATGTGAAGAAAAGAAGTGGTGAAGGGAGAGGAGGGACAGAGTGGTAGCTCAACAGACTGGGGTTTTCTGGGGTGTTTATTTTACAGCAGCTATTCCTGTACCTAGGGGAGCCCGTGGGGTGACTGTGGTGTGTCATGGGATATGGCACTCACACACTGTGTGGAAAGAAGGAACTGTCTTCTCTCTCCTTTGACCTGGGGCTGTAGAAGAATTTTATTGCTTAATGCATCCATGTGGCCATTCTCTGCTGAGGTGCTAAAAGTGGAATTGTGAGACCCAATGACGTAAAAACAAACCCAAGCAATTAAATCCCTGTAGGGTGTAAGTGGAGAGCACCTTTGCTCTGTCATCAGAGGGACTGGGCTGGGTGAAGCCAGCTGGTTTGACTTGGCTCCCACCTTGGTTTGGAGGTTGCTGTGGTGATGAATAACCTTTGCAGAGGGTGTGTGTGCTCCTGCCCTGGCTCTGGCAGATAAAGCCAAGCCCACGGCTTCTCACCCCCTATCAGAGCATGTACCCTGGCAGGGGTTGGCTCCCAAAATGAGTTAAAACTGCTGTCTCAGAGCTAGCATGGTAGAGATCTACTCATCACTTCTCCTCATGGCTTTGTCAGCAGGCAGCAGGAGCCTGGGTGGTGGCAAGCTGTGCTTTGTTCCATTGTGTGGAAGGGGAGCTGATGTGCTTTATTTGTGCAAGCTTTTGACACCTGAGCTTTGTCTCCTCACCTGGCCTTGAGGAAGTGGAGTAGGTAGAGCAAGAGACTGGAAAAGGAACTCTGTAGAAGGAAAGAGGGAAATATTATTATCCAGAAGGCCTATCTTTTCTTTGTTATTATTTTTTTCCCCTGCCATTGCAATGATGACATTTTCCATGCTGAGGAAGCTTTTGTTACTTTTTACTCCTCATTTATCAGTAAGTGTTACAACAAATTATCATTAAATTCTCTGCAGCTCAAAATGCAAGTGTGTTTTTCATACTGAGACACAAAAATCTGATCTCGCAACTGCATAGTGATACAAAAGTGTGTGAAATTTGGAACTCTACACAAGCATTATGTGCTTTCTTCATAAATTCGTACAAGTATGCTTGGATGATACAGGTGTCTGAAGATGCTATAAATATCACTTCTAGATAAGAATTGCCCTCAAAAAGGTCTTGGAAACTTGTTCTCCCCCCTCCTAGAAAACCCTAGCAGGAATTAGCAAGAATGAATTGCCACCTAAGGCAACTGATGGAGAATTTTCCTCCCTGCAAATCACTCTTCTTCTGAGCATCTGTGAAGCTGCCCTGTGCACAACTCATAGGAACAGCTTTGTGAAAAATTGAGTCACTCAGAGATGATCCATGACAAACGCTGATGTTTAGAATGTCTATTTTTGCTGCATAATTCCCGAAGTTTAGGGAAAAAAAAAGTAAAATATAATGTGAATTACTCAGCTCTGTGTCAGCTCTCCATCTCTTCTTCACAGCTTCAGAATGGGTGGTTCCATTTGTCAGGCTGTGCCTTGTTCTTGGCTGCAGCCACACTGAAGGACCAAAGAGGAAGATGAAAGCTTTGTAAAAGCAGTGAGGCCTCTCACAATATTTAAGATGAAGGTAGCAAAGGCAGGTCCATGGCCCTTGCATGACTGATGGGTCTTCTTTCTGAGTTAGAGCACTTGGGGAAAAAGCCTCCTCTCCTTTCAGCAGTTGTTTGAGGCTTGTCACCTTGAGGTTTTGCCCAGCACCATATAAAAAGCTGTCAGCTCCTTTTAGTGACTTACCTAGTTAAAATCAGTAAGGAGTATTTAATTACATCTTCTAATACCTCATTCAGGCTGCCCTCCTGGATTTTTGAGAATCTGGAGAATGCTGCTGATAGAGCAGAGCCAGCATTTACAGGAATAAATGAAGGCAGTCCCATAGCTGTGCTTTTTACATCTGACACATTCTCCAAGGCTAGCAGAGTACCTCCCATCCTCCTTCAAACTCATTTGTTCCATTTCAGCTCAGCCTTTTGAGATGTTTTGTGATGAATGCGTGCGCTGTACAAGCCGCTGATCAGGAGCAGCTGCTCACAGTCATGCCTTCAATTGACTCCATCTGCCAGTGGGCTCTTCAAAGTGTGAGCTTCACTTTGTCAGGAGACCTGACTGCACCAGAGCAGTTATCTGGGTGCTGTTTGCCAAAAAGAAAAGGACAAATCTAAATGAAGAGTGCTTGGATGGGCTCTGGGCTAGCCCTGTGGCCTCACCTGCAGAGCTGTGATTTAGCCTGCTGAGATGAGAGCAACGTGGTTACAGGCAGCACTTCTGCACTGACATGCAGAGAGCTGCTCAGATGTGCACTGAAACTAGGAGCTGACTTGCAGTGAGCTTTGTACAACTCATGTGTGGTGGTTGCTGTTTGGTTTTTAATCCTGACCCTTTGACCTCATCACCAGTTCTTTAAGTTTTTTGATTGTAGGGGTTTTTCTTCAGAGGATGAGCTGAAGAGGTGAAGAAGTGTTTTATTCACATCAGCAAAGGGAGACATCACTGCTTTTTTGTTTGTTTCCCCCCCCCCCCAGTATGCATGCATCATTTCCTATATTCATTTACAAGTAGAGATGAGCAAAATGTATCTCCTGAAGCTTTGTGCAAACTGCATTTAAGGCAACATTTCAGCCCAACAAATGGTTGTTTCCTGATTGCAGTAATTGTTCTCATAATTTTAAGTGAAAGCTTTACTCTGTAATATTCTCTGCAAATGACATACTGGATGTGGAAGCCAGGTGATTCATGGCCTGAAATATCTTGATCTTATCCAGGGGCAACTTCTTTTGGTTTCCTTCTCCCAGTTTGCTCCTCTCCAAGACTTTTGTGGCGAGGACTGTGTTCGTGCAGGGCTCTGTGTACAGCTCTAGGCAAAAGCATTCCTCGTTGCCAGAAGCTTATTTACCCAATCTTCATTAAATCATTTCACTGTAAGACAGGAGGAGCAGAGCTTCCTTAGCCACTGTAAAGCTTTTATTTAAGTTGTGGGAGGGCCATATTTGATCTCTAGGCTCTGCCATGGTCTCCAGAGCTGCAGAGCCCAGCCTTTGCTGGTGATCAGATCTCCTGTCACCTGCAGCAGTGCTCCTGGCAGTGGGGGAAGCCCACCCGTGTTTCCCTGCAATCAGTTTCTCCATCTCACTTTTGCTGTGGCAGCCTGCAAGCACCGCAGCTCAACAGTGCAGCTGCACTGCTGCTGCATTCCTGGTGCAGGCTGAGCCAGCCCTTTTTAATTTACACTAAATTCAGTGCTGGCTGAAGCACAGAGAGGGGGGAAAAAAAAAAGTAATACACCAAAACAGAACACCCACGCTGGCTTTGTGGGCTTTTATTTTGTGTCTCTTATCCTATGGCAAGAGAAGAACTCTCAGCTTTTCTTTGACACAGATAATGCAACACTGAAGCCTGTTATTTCTGTGTACCTGGTAAATATAGATGTTTTCTTTTTTTAGTGGAAACTCATTAATGTGTTCCACATGGAGAGGTGAGAATTGCACTTTGAGTGAAGAGATTGATTGATTGATTGATGTTGACTTGTATTAAGAAAATATGTCTAACAGAAGGAGTCAATACATGCTCTTTTAATTTTTTTTTTGCTGTAGACTACATTGTTTTTCCTGCATGTGTTTAATAAGGGAGCTTAGTGGGGGAATGCCATTGCTTAATTCCTGACAGCATCTTGTTATCTTCCTTTAAAATACTTAAGAGTGTTAAAATACAGTCATTAAAATCTAGCACTCATTTGAGCACCCACTTGGGACTTTTTGAATTATAAACATGCATCATCTGTAGATGAGCTGCAGTGCAGAGTGAGCATTCAGCCATCCACCATTTAACCTTAAAAGCAGAAAAAGCTGAGCACTAGTGGAGTGTGTGGAACCACAGTGTTCTGCAAACCTGGGAATGCTCACACTTCTGAAAACTGCTTGGTTCTCATCCCTCACAAGCCAAAAAGCTTCTCCTCATATTCGAGTGGAATTTCCCATGTTCCAGATCAGTGTGGACAGGCAGGGCATGCCAAACCCACTGCTGCAGCACTCATATGGCAGAGAATTGTGAATTAAATTCTAGATACCTTCTCTAGGCTGTACTGATCATTAAGGATGAAATTATGTGGTTTTAAATCCAAGTTCTTTTCCTTTGGCTTTTACTACCTGTTCTGAAAAACGAGGAGTTTTGGCACCATTGTGTGCTGTAAGCAGAAAAGCTGATTATTTTGGCCAAAGAGGAGGCTGCTGTGCTAATTCCTTGGTGGACTTAATTGCTGATAAACAGAGATCTGATTCAGCTTAGACAGTTCTGATGTGCTCCTATGAATTTGTGTTGGGTGGGGTGGTGTGCTCCCTAAAGAGTTTCAGGAAACCAGGAGCTTTGGAACCTGCCTGTTTGGAGGAAGATTGCAGCAAATAATTCCTATAATAGAGATAAAATGCAGGAAAACACACTGTATTGCAAAGAAGAAAGTGCATATTCCTTCTGTGAAAAGGAAGAGTAAATTTCAGGACACTGGCATTGCATTAGTACACCTCTACAGTTTTATAACATTGAACTGCAAGCACCAGTTCAAGGTTTCAAAGAGGAATGGTATTTTAACCATCTTTATAATAATAATAATTATAATTATTATTGTTTTAAAGAGCAAGTTATTTTAAAAAGGGAGGCATTACTTTGGTTTTCATGCTGATCCCTCTTCAGCAAGAGGAACAGACTTTACCTGTGTAAAATTCTAAGCAAAGATCATCTGCTTTATATTGTGGTTGACCATGGAGCATTGACTGTTAGCAAATGCAAAATAATAAAGCAAAATGACTCAAACATGAGTCATTATGGTTATGTATTGCAAAGATGGACTCATTTTTCCTTGTTTCCCATAATTTTTCTCATTCAAATTAAACTGGTTTCTCCTTCTTGTGTAAGTGAATTATTCTTATAGTTTTTGCAAATCTTTTCTGGATATTTAAGAATAGAAAGTACAATAGTCCTTCTACAGGTTCATGTTTCTCATGTTTCTTGTTCTTGTTTGGAGGAGTGAGTTCAGACCAGAACTCTTTCTATGTCTTTATCATTACATCTCTTAAAAAAAAAAGAAACAACAAAAAAAACCAAAGCAAACACAAAAAACCAAAACAAAGAAAAAAAACAAAACAAAACAAAAACCAAACAAAAAACCAAACTTCCCTCAAAATCTTTCTACCAGGTGACCATTTAGAAAAGCAGTGTCTCACTTTAATATTTAAGAGTTAGGCATGCTTTTAAAATTCATTATCAATATGAAAAATACAATTAGTCATGCAGCTGTAAGCCACAGCCCTCTTTCCTCAATCGTTTCCTATTTTCTGTACTTCCTGATATTTCTTGTGCACATGTGAGTGGGAATTGCTTTCTCTGCTCTCTTTTCACTGGACTATGTCCATTCCTTACTATTAAACGAACCCTTGCTATTCAAACAGCAATTTCAGGTGCTGTTTATAATTTACTTTAGTGATGAGGTGATTAAGTGGGGGGAGTTCCTGAAACCTATTGCAATTCTGACATTGCAGCTTTGGTTTGAGCAGTTGTGGTCTGTTCCGGGCTTTTCCTCAAAACTACACAGATGAGCTCAATTCCCAGGTATTTTTAACCTTTGGTTTCCTGCCTTGGTAGCCAAGACCTGGGTGAGCTGGCAAAGCAAAGCTTTGGGAAGGTTGTGTCCTGTCTGTAATTGTGTTACACCCAGAGTCCACCCAACTTGTCACCTGGGGTTCTGAATTGCTCCGTTCTCAGCCATCAGGTGCTCCAGTTGCTGTTGAAATAACAGAGCATGAATTTTATGTCCTGTAAATTCTATCTCCTGTATTCTTTTTTTTTTTTTTTTAATATGACATTATTTTGTGATAATACATTTATTTATGGCATTATATCTCCTGTAGATCTCTGCAGGTTCCATGCCTTTTGACAAGTTTGGTAGGGATTGTATAGGTGCAGTTGGAATGTTAGGAGGTTCTTGCAAATAGACGTGATAGTGATTTTATCTGCTTGGTTTTCATTGTAAACAGTGTTTCAAAATATGTTCAGTGACGTTCGGATTGGAAAGTGTAACTTTGCAAGTAGAATTTGTGTTGCTGGAGATTTTCACTGTTTCTGCCCTGCCTTGTAAATTTAGATTTTTTTTTTTTTTCAAGTTACATGCTTTAAAAAAGACGATAAGTATACAAGTATACCTTTGAAAAGTCCTTATCTCCTGTAGTATCACAGCACAATAAATTGACCTTGGTCCTGGGGGCTTTAAAAAGACTGCAGTAAAAGTGTAGATGTTTACCTTGCCAAACTGCCCTCTCTGCTTTGAAAAATGCAGTGATTTAGTGCTTTGGTGATAGTGAACTCGTGATGCCTTCAGTTAAACCACTCTGAGTGGTAAATCAATCTGCTTTAATTCTCTATTCTCTTTTACAATGGTCCCCACCTCTGTAAAATGCTAACGAAACGGGTAAGTGTTGTACAGAAACAAAGTAACCATTGCCTTCACAAAGGGAAGAAATCTTGTTTAACGCCCTTGGAAAACTCAACAAGGAATGTCCGACAATACTTTACTCACAAAGATGGCATCTCTTGGTCGATATGCAAAGTTTTGTCCTTCAGGGAGAAGGTAAATCAGCATCTCCAGTAATGCCTGGCTGTCTTAAAGCTTTTTTTTTTTTTTTTTTTTTTT
>WBND01000329.1:747342-808907 GCA_013398595.1 Tychaedon coryphoeus
AGTACAAGGGATCGTTTCTGGAGGACCCCAGAACCAGGAAGTCACAGCAATCTGTGGGGTGGGGTGGAGGGGAAGCAGAACTGTGTATGAAAAGGTCAGTCAGCCAACCATGTATCAAACTGAGAACATCACCTTATTTGTAACAGACTGATTAACATACTGGCTCCCATGAGGCAACTCTTCTTTCTGTTCTCTCACCCTAACATCAGAGGATGTTCTCTCTCCTCGCAGAGTGCTTCCAGGGCCAGAGGTGCTCTCTTCATCTGCAGGTGAAGCCACTCCCCTGTCCATCCCAACCAGACCCGCTGCTATGTTAATAGAGTCCAGGTTGATTTTACATGTGATAACACAATCTTAATCCCAAGAATTTCCTTCCTAAGCATTAGGATTTTGTGACAGAAGTTATGAGAGGTGTTGATTCTAACTACCTTCAGCGTTTGGTTAAGGCTTGGGGCAGTGTAGACTTGCAAGCAGATGCTGCAGTAGAACAACTAAATTTTGTGTTCAATTAAAAAATACTTGGCTTAAATGTGACCCAGTTTTATTTGTCGTCGTTGTTTTTTGTTTTTTTTTCCTGGTGGATATGTCATTTGTAATCAAACTGAAATTGTTTTCAAATAGTGAAGCTTGTTTTGAGCGCTGTTCTAAAATAAAATTATGTTTCCATGCTAATTTCACTCTGAATTGTCCTAAGCATTGAGAGAGGATATGATGAGGGCAGACAAGCTTGTTCGTAGCTGTAGGACATGTTTTAAAATTGACAACTTTACTTTCCATTGAAGGTGGCAATAAGTTTTGTAGGATTTAACCTGAAGTTTTTCTTAAAATTTGTAAGTTGGCCTGAATGTCCTCCCAATTTCTGGAGAGAAACCTGTTCACAGTCACCTTACCCTGATATTGTTCCTTTTGATTTATTTTGCACAGTTCAGTATGTTTAATACCAGTACTTCAATACTTTATCTTACATCATTTGTGCTAAACAGAGTGTTAATATTTTCTCATCAGCAAAACTGTGAAATTGCAAACAACCCTACTTGATGTGCGAGAGGATTTTTAGAATTTTTCTGTTTTTTTAAATGCCCTGAATTTGTGCTGTGCACACTGAGCCACATTAAAGGATTCCCTGGTGCAGCTTCCCTGGGTCTGAGTGCCTTTTAATATGATTTCAGTTACAGTGGTGCACAGGTTCCAGCAGCCTGGTGAGCAGTGATGGCTACTCCAGAAGCAGCACTGATGGCTGTCCTACTTTTGGATTTATTCTATCCCTCAATTGCCTTCTCCACAGCACCCAGCCTCCCTCTCCTCCTGAAAAAGACACTGTCAACTTGTCTCTAGTTGAAAAAAATATTGTGTATATATTTCTTTAGTGCAAAGGAATAATACTACCTAGAGTTCCTCAGATTTTTACAGCAATGTTTATAATTATTTTGCTTTAGAAAGAGAACTTTCATTCATTTTCTTTTGTGTATTTATTTATTGTGCCCTGCTAAAGCTTTTGCTGAGCCTCTGAGGACAAGTTCTGAATATGAGCTAAGTGGATGCTTTCAAGTAACTGAATAATAATTGAGGACCTCAACATGTGGGAAAACTGGACTCTTTTCTCTTTTTTTTTTCCCCCCTCCCCCTCTTTTTTCTGAAGGTTGTTTTTTTTTTTTTTCCTTCTTGTTTCCCTGCTTTTTGTGCTGGGCTTTACATTGATGTTTGGCACTTGCATCAAACTCATCCAGTCTGAATTTCTTTCAATATGCAATTAAAGAGAGTAAAACAGAAAAGGCTAGANTTTTTTTTTTCTCCCTCCCCCTCTTTTTTCTGAAGATGTTTGGCACTTGCATCAAACTCATCCAGTCTGAATTTCTTTCAATATGCAATTAAAGAGAGTAAAACAGAAAAGGCTAGATTTAAAAATTTCATCTCTTTAAGTTTTCATTTTCTTTTTGCGTCCTGGGGGATGCAAAGCCATGGAATGAGTCTTTGCCTTTTGCCCAGGAGCCAGCACTCCCAGCTGGGGCCAGGCTGGACTCTTTCCTTCAGTGCTTGAGCTTTACTCATAATTTAAGGAGAAATGGCTGTAGGAATGCAGCTGTGAGGAAGAGCACTGGGGAAATCTGACTCGTAGCAGCTTCTGTAGGAGTAGAATTGGGTAGACAGTCTATCAATAAAATTTTGACTTTTTTTTTTTCTTTTTTTGGTGTATTACAGTGTAGTGGTTTTCCAGTCACCCCTCCTCTTCCCAGAAAAAGGCAGGTATTCAAATTTAAGTTACTATGAAATAGGCATGCAGAAGCAATATTGAAAGTACCCCTTCTCCTCCCACCCCTTTTTCCTTGATTTTTTTTTTTTTCCTTTGCTGGTAAAAAGAAACAGAAGGTCTGTCTGCTTCAGAGGGAGAGATTTTTCAGCACTGTATCAAAGTGCAGGGGGCTGTTAATCACTTACACATTTTCAGCTGGAAATAGAAAATCAGCCTGGTTGTTCACTTCTGTGATCAGCCGGGGGGATAACTCTGGGAACTGCAAGGCACTGTTTTGTTGCTGTTTTTATCAGGATCAGGAGGGAAGGAAAAGCACTGTAAGTTGGTGACAGTTTAAGTGCACAGATGTGAATACTTTGGTAACCATCATGTCACATAAATCCCAGCCAATTGTCCAAGCATCAGGGTTAGCCTAGAAAAAATATTGCTATTTATTTTGTTACCTGAGTTGTTAGTGTCTACTAAAATCTCTGTTTACAGCTGAGCTTAAATGTGGTTTAATTCTGCTTGTAGTAAAAAATGCTTGAAAAACCCAAAGCTATCACGCTGCTTATGAATTAGAACACACAGTTTTATAAACAGAAATGCAGAATGAGAACAGTGCAGCATATCAGTGGGTGTGATAAATGGAGAAGCTGCTTATCCAGGGCCAAAGCTCCTTGGGAATCTGTTTGCAGTGGTGTGGGGTGAAGGGGCCTGTGTATATTTAGCAATCACTTCTCCAAAACAGCACCCAGATTTACTAAAGGACTGTAGAGCAGCAGAGGGACTGTAGAGCAGCTTCTGAAGCTTTTTAACAAACACGGAGCCCTGCAGAGCTTTGTGATTTCAGAAGGCAAAAATCAGCTGAGGATTGGAAATGCAGGTGGTAGAACGACTTTTAAAGTCCAGAGAGGTGGCATGGAAGGGATAATTACTGCATGTGTAATGCCTTGCTTCATCTCCTGATTGCCCATGGCAAGTGGAGCAAAGGGTGATGACAGAGGGAGCTGCTTAGGGGGGTGGTACAGAAGATGCTGGCCAGGAAGTAGGAGAGAGTATGGGAACAGAGTGCTCATGTCCTTAATGTTTTTAACAAGCTGGATCAGCTGGGTGCTAGGTTTATCCAACAATTTGATTTCTTGATCTGTGTTTTCTGTGTAAGCTCTTTCTAACAACAGGTTTGACAGCAATGCCCTCTGGTGAGCACCTGTCCAGTAAGAACCCATCTGCTCCTGCAGGGTGTGGGATTGGTTTGCAGAGTTGGAGGCAGGGCCCTTTCCAAGGGGATTCTCTGTTGAATTTGCCAAAGCAATGTGTGCAGCCACAGGGTGAGAGCTCTCACCAGCACAAGCAGCAATACAGCAATGCCCAGGCATTGGTGCTTTCAGGAGTGGACCAAAAAAACCTCCCTGTGCTGCTGTGTGGACAGACAGGCTCATGGGAGGGGTTCCTGATGTATTTCTCCATTATATCATGTGTGTGTGATCCAAATGAAGGCCATGCACAAACACAAGAGCTAATGGTAGAGCAGATTGGGTGAGCAGGTGAAAGAAATGCCAGCACTTACCAGGTTTTGCTCCTCAAGCCCAAGCAAGGAAACAGTTCATAAACTTGGGGGAACATCTGATAAACTCTAAGTTTTCCCCTCTCTTCACCCTGGGTCATAAGAACTGGCACAAAAGTGTATATCTTTGTGATTCCTTGTGGGACAAGAGAGCACAGTGTGCTGCCCTTGGACTACAAAGGAACGTTTTCCTGAGACCAGCCTGGTGCTTGCCTGCTGACTGGGAGCATGTGTTTCCAGTCTTGTGTGAGAGGAGGGAGAGCATGGAGAGAAATTATCTGTGTCCTGTGGTGAGAGATGTGCTGCACTTCCTGATTGAGGAGGTGTAGAAGAATCCAGATGTGAAATGTTTTAGAAGGGTGGGATGTGGCAGCCCAGACTAACAAAGCTGCATTTGCTGTGAGGCCACAGAGGGGCAGGGATAACCCCAAGCCTGCCTTGGGAGGGGTAGCTAGAAATGGTTTTCTCACCTTTGAAGTCACAGAATAATGATTGATACATTTTGTTTCCACGGCAGTTTCTCACCAAAACGCGCATTTATTTTTAAACCAAGCATCGCCGTATGAAACACATGGAAATAAGTTGCTATTACTGTTTGGAACATATGTAAGCTAATACTCTGCAAAAACCCAGAGTTTTTCCCTTGCATATCCCAGGTCTGTGATGGGATCAAGATGCTTTGCAAGCCTTGCAGTCGTTTTTGTGCCCTCCCTGCAGCCTCACACTGCACATCTCTGAGCAGCTCAAACAGCTCGGGGTGTAAGGAAGAACACAGCACTGGTGATAAATGAGTGCAGGAAGCTAAACCAGTGGAGAGGCCTCCCTCTGCTCCCCAGAGCTACCTTGGCTTGCAGGTGAGCACTGGCAGGGCTCAGTCCTGGCCCAGAGACATCTCCTGGGAGCCTCAGGCAGTGGAGCTCCTGAGCTGAGGGCTCTGGTGATGTTCACCTGATAAGGACTCAGCCTTTCATGCCCAGTTAATTTGAGTATTTAATTCTTGCAGAAGCTTGGCATAGCTAAAAGGCTTGGCAGCTTGAGTTATAAACTGCCAGGAATTTGAGAGAAGCTGATTTAGTTTATTTTATGGCATGCCAAAAACTCTATTTAAAGTGCCTGACCTCAAGATGCAACCAAAAAGAAAGTTCCTCTGATCTTCTTTGGCACCATTTTCAGACTTTCAATGTAAGGAAAATATTTTGTTGATGTCTACCATCCTCTTAAATCTGAAATATGCAAGGAATGAAAGACTCTGGTTATCAGTAACAACATGAAGTTTTAGTGGATTTGTTTCTGTTCCCTGACCTGAGTTCTTGACTTGTTCTTTCATGTCATGAAATTAAATGTCTCTGACATATCAGCAGCATGTACTGGAGTTACTGGCGCAAGTGGAGTGGTTTTAATAATGCTTTTTTAGAAGAGACATTATCTACTATATTCAATTTCTGTATCTGTTCATTAAGATGAGCAGCTTATTAAAGTCTTTACTACTTCATTGAGGCAGAACTCCTTAGCTAGAGGAGAAAAACACTGCTTGGCTTCTTTGTAAGAATTTTCAAGCTTGCTATAATGTTTTTTGTGTGGGCTTTGTGAAAAAAAAAGCCAGTGTGACATGAAATAGCGTCTTACATCATGCTTACTGAGATGCTACAGTGCAAGCACTTCCAGATGGAAATGCAATGTATGCTGTACTTGATTGAAGAGAAATAGTTCATTTTCAAGAGCTTCAAGTCAGATACTGATAAAAACATTGTGTGATGTATTTTTCTATGAGTCCTGGGCAGCTCTGAGAGCAGGTATTTTCCTATCTGTTTCTTCTTCCAGAAACATGCTTGTCTCTATGACTTTGAAGTTCTAAAGAGCAGACACTATTACTGTTTATTTTATTTTAAATATTATGAAAATATACTCCAAAAGGTTTTAAACCCTTGCTTTCAAGCATATCTTTCCTAAAAGTTTCTAAAAGGTTTGCAAGTTTGAATGCTGAGAATTTGCTTCTTTTCTATTACTTACCAACCACTCCTGTAAATTAAAATTTAGCCATATTATGGTGGTGTGATGAATTCATATAGTTTTTTCTGGCCTATGTTCTTCCTTGCAATGATGAGCTGGTGTTCATGCATATGTACAAATTTTGTTTATTTTATGTATTTTACCTGCAGCCTACACACGTGACATTGAATGTTCGGGTGAAAATTGCTTGATAAATCTTTTACACCAACTCTCTGACTTTTTTGTTTGATTTCATTGTAATATTCCACAAAGAGAAACTGCAGCTATTGAATGTGGAGAGTGCTTGTTTAGAAGTAGCTTTATGAGGCAGGAATTTCTGTCTGGCTCTTCATGAAGCATTTCCCACTCTCCCAGACCCATCTCCCCTCTGAGCATTTTTGCATCATAAGCTTTGTGCAGAGCGAGGCGTGCTCTGATCCTGTCCCTGTATCCCATTCTCTGTCACTGAGTGGTGCAGCAAGAAGTGTCCAGGTATCCAATTGAAAATTAATGAAGAATTTAGCTTTTTATGGAAGACACTAGCACTCAGTTTGCTGCACAGCAATAGCTCTGATATCCTGTCTCAAACAAGCATGAAAGCAGTAGAGCCTTTTTTATCTCACTAGTCAGCAGCAATCACTCCTGACTGCACACCAGAGACACTTTGCTGAGTGCAAAGCTGCCATTTTTATGTTGCTATTTGCCAGACCAGAACTACTGACTTTACTCTCAAACATATACTTTATTTATTTTAGAGATTGGTACTCTTCCAGGAGAAAAGTAGAAACCTATTTGAGGAGAATCAGCATCCAGGAAAAGTGCTTTTAGCAGTTACTTCCTTTATTTCCTCCATTATTTCAGTATTTATCAGACAGCTTCAAAGAAACTTTCTCTTTAAGTCACCTTTATGCCACCCTAGAGCTGCTGATAAAGTTTTTATTTACCTGTGGTAAATTACCCATCAGCCTGCTTAGCAGTGCAGCAAGCTGGAGCGTAGCACAAGACCAGCAGAAAGTTTTCAGACACTTCATTTATTCCTGGCTTTGCTATTTTTTGTAGGTGCTAATTTTCTTGGCTTTATTTTTATCATTAACCAGTGGCCAGAGGTACAAGAAGGCTGTTGTGGTACTGCTGGCAAGCACATGAGAAGATTCAACTTAGCTGTAAACAGGCAGTAAGTTATGGTGGAAAGAGGAAATAGAGGGAATTAATTACATTGAAGTAATATTTTCTCTGGATGCTGTAAGAGGTCCTGGATTTGAGGTTGCTTGTTGGAAAGAATAATTGCTACCAGTTTCTAACTATATGTTTTAATACAAGAATAGCTGTGGGGGCAGAGAGAGGGAGAAACAGGTTCAAGAGGAATGAGGGGAGCTGAGGTGGGTGTGCATTGATGAAGAGGTTTTCCTGGGAGCCTGCTGCAGCCACTGTGATTGCAGTATCAGGGGCAACTAGTCCTTTATTTATTGTATATTCTGTGGCTTCTGACCCAGCTTCTCATTTTGGGACACCTCAAGTCTAGATGGCACACGTAGCAAACAGTAAACTTTTGTTTAAAATTAATTTGAGACGGTTTCTCTTAATGGTAAAGCAGTCCATGTGAAGGTAAGGATGCTTGTCTGTTAAAAAAGAAAAGAATGCTGAGACCTGACTGGGCAGAAGTTTGTTAGTCACCTCTCCAGGGTATGGAGAAGCTGTCTGAACTCACTTCCATATTATTGACAATTTTTGCCTCTTGGAGACAGGAGACAAAAAGAGACTGGGAAAGGACAAAAACACAAATAAAGCAAATCCTAGAGTGAGCTGCAAAAGCTTGAAGTGGTTTATGCCAGTGTGAAGTGAACAGGACAAAGTGAGGGTTATGTGGATTTAGAAGCAATCTCCTCATCCCATTCCTTCCCCCTTTCCTTTTGTGGGTTGGTTGGTTGGTTGGTTGGTTGGTTTGCTTTTTGTTTCAGTAGTTTGTTGTTTTTGAGGTTGTTCATGCTATTGCTTCCTTTACTTGCAGGAAGGGATTGTTGGGGGGCCAGGGCGTCTCAAATAGTTGTTCTTGGAACTATTGCAACTTCTTTTAAGTTGCAAGACTTAAATGTTTTTAATTAAGTTGGCTTTGTCTTCAAAATGTGAATTTAGTACTTAAAATCAAATAGTGTTTTTAAAGACTCTTTTCTCATCTACTCTGACCTCCTCCCACCACCAAGGTCACTCAGCTGTACTGCAGAGAGGAAGTGTGGAAGGAAAAATGTTTTGAGTTTGCCAGGAACCACTGCAACCTCAAGGGGTTTTGAGCAGTGGGTCCCTTGAAGAACTGTGATTTGTTAAATCACAGTTAAACCTGGAATTTGTTCAGAACATTCCTGTTGGTGCTGTTGATGGTAGAGAAGCAGTTATTCAATTTTTCAGTATGGTCAAAGTGTGAACAGCAGAATTTGTTTCTCTCTTTTGGACACATCTTGTAACACAGACAGCTTTCAGCACTATCCGGAGTGACCATTTTCAAGCTTGTTAACTTAAGAGGCCTTTTTTTCTGCATGACAAACTATCCTGGTGGATGGTCAAGCCATTAAATGATGCACAGCCTGTCACACTTGGCACAGCTCCTTATTGTAGCCTGGGTGTGTATGGCAAATCCAGAGACAAAATCAGACTCATTGGGGTCCACTGAGGTGCTACAGCTCTTAGCTAAATCTGTATGCATGTATATATGAATTATGCTAATGCCAAGCAATTATATCAATTCACAGCTTGACAGGATAGGATAGGAAAAGCTAATTCTCTGCTCTAGAGGACAGAGCTTGCTGTAACTCAATCTCTCTTCTCCCCCTCAGTGAGGCCCTGGTGAAGGGGAGTGTATACACAGCTGCAGCAAGGCTGCTCCCAATACAGATGTGCCTTCCTGCACTGAGATCTCTGGGACACCAGGTGTCCTGGTTTCAGCTGGGATGGAGCTCATTCCACTCCTAGCAGAGTGCAGAGCTGTGTTTTGGAGCTGGGTTCAGAACAGTGTTGATAACTCACCGATGTTTGGGCTGTTGCTAAGCACTGCTCACCCTGAGTCAAGGACTTTGCAGTGTCTCAGGCTCTGCTCTGCCTGCAAGGAGAGGCACCAGAAGCTGGGAGGGAGCGTGGCCAGGGCAGCTGACCCGGGCTGGCCAAAGGGATCTTCCATCCCCAGGACGTCATGGCCAGTATATAAACTGGGGAGCTGGCTGGGAGGTGCCCATGGCTGCTGGGGGACAGGCTGAGCATCTGTCAGCACTGGGTGAGCAACTGCGTTGTGCAACTCCTGTCCTTCTTGAGTTTTATTTCTTTGCCTCTGAACTTTGCATTGCAAAAAAAATTATCATTATTATCATTATTACCATTGTTATATTAGCTATTAATTATTATTAATTATTACTGCTACTATTGTTTCAGTTATTAAACTCCATCTATGTGTTTTATCTTTTTTCTGGCTGTCTTCCCCTTACCACCAGAGGCAGGGAGGGAATAAGCAGCTCTGTGGCTCATGGTTGCTGTGTGGAGCTAACTCACAACCATGCAAGCCATATGAAACCATTTCAGGAACCTCTCCATGGGTTTGCCATGGGTTTGAGCTGTTCTTCTTTCCTCCAGAGAAATGCTCTGCTGCTTTCCCCCCACCCAGCTGTCCTTGCTCCTCTGGGTTATGGCTTTCTGTCCTTAACATGCTGCCTCCTCCTTAGCCTGGGTGTCTCAACACCTTGTTCTTAAAATGCTGCTGAGCTGCATTTGAGTCACAGGTTGGTTGCTGTGCTCCTGCCAAGACCTTTCCTTGTGTTCTTGATCCCATTCAGATGTAACAAGTCATAAGCATGGGACCAAAATGGGAGAATTAATTTTACTTGTGGTCAGGAGCTGTTTGTTGCTGTATTTCTGGTGACTTGAGAAGTCATTGTGATTGTTGTACACAATTATAGATTCTATCTCAGTCTAACTTCTAAGTTGTTTTGATCAGGATGACCTCCAGAGTTCATTCCCCACCTAAATTATTCTGCAGTTTATACTGCTATTTAAACATAGTACAGATAAGGAGCAGATGGTGCAGTAAAAGAACTGGTGAGTATAGCTCAGAATTCAGAAACAAAAGGTGATTTGTGGGCTAAAAAATAGAGAGGGGTCAAGTCTCTTGCAACTCAATATATTTGCATAGGCTGGTATTCAAATATTGGCTGGTCTTGATAATCCACTATCTAGTTGATAGGTCACAGAAATAAAGGTCTGGCATATATCTTTTCAGAATGTTGTTTAAAATTCTTAGTCTCAGCTCTCCTTAAAAGAGTGCTAGACATGAAATGTTTACTACTAAGGCTACACAAGTGGCAGGGGAACCAGCTTATAAAAGAAGGATTAACTTGTGGATTTTTCCTCCTCTGAAAGGTTATTAACATACTTTGATTCATTTATACCTATTTGAAACCATCTCATTAACAGCAGGGCGATCCCAGTTGTTCACCAAAATAAAACTTTCTCCAACAATAGGTTTTATTAGTGATGCATTTGTATATATCAATTTTGCAGACGACTTGTTGCATTACTGAATCATTGCATTTTCATTCCTCATATAACTAAGCATTTGTTTTGCTACTGCAAGTATTGACACAAGTACAAACAACATTGCTCAGCTATAATATGTGCCCTCCCAAAATGTTTATTCTACAGTTGGTGAATTGTTCTCCAATGTACTTTAACTCTTAGTGCATAGTGAAGCATTTTTTTCCTTGAAGTAGAAGAAGAATCATATGTTTTTGGAACCATAAATGGTCTTAAATGGTACCAACACCTGCTTGAAAGCCTGATCAGCACAGGAATTAATGCATGTTTTATATCTTGCCATCTTCAATCTTTGTTACCTGAAGCTGCCTCTATTTTCAGAAGGCAGCTACTGAAAATTTTGCTCTTTTGTTTTGTAAAATCAATACCTGTATCATAAAGTAACAGCCTCCCCAATCACCAGTGGTTTTTTTTTTTTTTTTAGAATAACTTTTTGCAAATTTTTCCAGCGACCATCAGCCTTCAGTTTGTGAGTGCTGGCCCCATGCCATGCCTCCTATTACCTTTAGGACTATGATGGTTGCTGCAACAAAGCTGCAGGTGTGGAGGCACTGGGATGACATCTAGCCCAAGCTGTCGAGCATAGCCATCATTTTTTGGTTCCTGTGGCACAGAGATTCTTCTGCACTACTGGGTGCACCTGTGGCCAAGATCCCTCCCAGTTGTGGGGGTTGTTTTGTTGGTCTGAAAGCTGCTGCCAGCCCATATTGCTGTGCCTGCTCCCAGGTGCTTGTTCCTGAAACCCTTGTATTTGCTTGGCTCATGGGGTGTGTGCTCTTCCTGTTCTTCCCTACCTCTAGAGCAGATATATTGACTCTCTCTCATGTTTTTCACTCATAAATGGTAAACTCCCATAGAGTTGTTTCAGGGTGGATATATCCTCTTACCTTGTAGCCCTTACTGAGTGCTGGTGATTTTGCTACAAAAATAGAAACCAGTGATTTATGTTCGTTCTTGGTAATAAATGACCTTGGGACCTGGTTTCTTAGGACATAAACTGTAAATAATTAAGCTCTGTGGAACCCTCACTCAGGCTGGTTTTAGCTGTAATTTTATAACAGTTAACTTTTAATTTCTTTCCCAGACACTGTGCTCATGTAGCTTGGTCAAAAAAAAACCCAAAATTAAAAGCTATGCACACCTTTTTTTTAATGTGCATCAGACAATAAACGCTGTGCATTCAAAACCTCAAAGGCTGATGTAACTGCAGAGCAGCCAAGTGTAAATTCCAGCTGGGCCTAGCAATTCCAAACAGGAGCAGGTTCTCAAGCTCATTGATTGCCTGGTTTGTTTTTTTTTTTTAAGTTTATCAAACTATGATCTTTGGGCATCTGCCTTTTGTTTTTATCTAACAAAATGTTGGCAATTGAGATTTTTTTACTTCATATCCAAATAAAAGGGAATGTAAAGCAAACAGTGGAGGATGCAATTTTTCAATAGTAGCTGATGAAGTGGATGATTGTAAATTTCTGGAAAGATTAAATACCCTTTCTCATTTTTTTTTATTTTTAATGTGAGCAACTCAAAAAGTGCCAGTCTCTCATGGTTTAGGTTTTTTAGCCAGGAAAGGCTAATTTATATTCTGGGCATTCTGAGTAGACTGATCTGCGCACAGCAATGCTCAAATTAAAGTGTGAGATTTAGTCCTACAAGCATATTTTGCTGAAATAAGTTATTGAATGAGGCATTGGAAGTGAGTGTTAAAGATGACAAAAATATCCAGCTGAGGCACTACTGCACACCCAAATATTACTGTTTCTTCTGAGAATCATCTAGGTGCATGGGAGAACCTTGATTTTCAGGATATAGGATTTTTCTAAAACAGTACTTAGAAGAGACAAATGGAAACTGGGAAATTGGCTGCTCTGTGATTGCTTCCTTGCTTCCTCCTGAAAATCACTGAAACAAAGGAAGAAAAAAAGAAAAACTGCATCTCATGATGCTCTTTTAAAGGTTTCTTTCCTTTCTAATCCATGCTGTGTGCTAGCTTATCTCATGGTTGGCTTGTACTAATTATCTGTGCTGAGTAACTTTTTCAGTGTCCAGGCCGTTCCATACTCAATACACTCTTGTGTATTTATCCCTTCCACCCTTCTTCCAAATAATTCTTAAAAGTTGTTTCCATTTTGTGACAGGGTTCTGTTACTCCTGCAAATCCTATGGACTTCTTTTACTGCTTTTGTAATTTGATTTTAAATGTAGACTTGTTGATCCAAATACTTCTCGTATTTCTGTGTGCAACAAGATAGGAATTAAAGTTCGTCAGAGATTTCAAAAAAAAAAAAGCACAAATGAAAAATGAAGTGGAAGCAAGGTTTTCTTCCTGTCCTTATTTGTGAGAGAACAACACAGCTGGCTCAAACTCTGTGGGATGTGGACAGTAGGCAAAATATATTGTGGAGATACACTTCCCTCTGGATAATTCAGAAATACACAAAAAAAGTCATTATGCTGCTCACAATTTCCTTTGTTACTCTTGTGGCTTGAAATGCATCCCAGATTCCTCAAGTTTTGTGCAATCTTTTTTTTTTTGTTCTTCCATAAATCTGGAGCTGTGGATGCTTCCTCCCTCCTCTGCTGTACTTTACTCCTGGGCACATTTCTGAGTAACAAACCCTCATGTACAGGCCAACAGCGTGAGTCAGGAGTGAGAGAGTTCTTGCTTCCACTCAGACAAGTTTGGAAATCTCTGGAAAAGCATTTGTGGTCAGTTTGGCATTAGTTTTTGTACTAGTCTTCTGCACCTTGTGTATTACCCTCTTGGATAATATCCCCCTGGAGAGCACTAAACCATGACAAAGAGAGGAACACCAAGGATAAGAATAACCTACTAGTGGGGAAATGCAAATTACATGACATCACAGTTTACATATTTCCATTTCAGGGGCAATCCAAGAGGGGCTCATCTCCATCATTAGAGAAGTTTTACTGCTCTGTGTACTCAGGACAAGTTGCAGTGGTTCAAGTCTTGTTTGTTAACCACTGAAAGCAAGTGCCACCAGCTGCAGTTCTTTGTGTTAAAGCTTCATTACTGGGACTGGGGTGCTGTACAATATATGCCCCAAATTTGGAAGGACAATAATCACTGCCATTGGTTTCTTGTTTGTCATTCTTGTCACCTGCCAGAGTTGTCTGATTTCTGTGCTCACAGTTAAAAGGGAAAGGGGTTGTTTGGCATCTCTTGAGCTTCCACACTGCAAGAAGAGAAGGAGAGCACGCTCTCTGGTGCAGGAATGAAGGGAGCTGGTGCTGAAGCCTGGACAAGCAGCACCTTTGCTTCTGATGTGAAACCATCCAGTGCCAGGCAGGGGAAAGCCCTGAGCACAGTGAGAAGTAGCCATCTGCCAAGTCATGCTAAAATTTGGCAGGAGTGAGCTACACAGGAGCCCCTGGTGCTTGCCAGTCGATCTGGGCAGCAGGAAAAAGTGTCAGGGATTTCCCTGCTTGTAGAATCAAAATCTTTGGTTTTCTGATATGTTTCAAGCAGAAGCACTCAAATAATCTGGGAACCTTTAGAAAAAGAGCTATACATGCTCTTCTCTGGGGAAAAGAGTCAATGAGGACGATGGGGGCAAACAGGGCTTGACCCTTCAGAAACAATAAGGGTGTTTGAGACTACTGACCACAAGTGCCCTTTTTGGAACCTAAAGCTGTGTGAGTTTTCTCCCCATCCCAAAATAATAAGCTCTCAGTATATTCCAAATAAGCATGAGTTTTGGCAAGTCTCAAAACTGTCAGCCAAAAGCTGTCTGTGGTTAAGCTGGGTGTGAGAATCCAGGTGTGAGGGCTTTTTCTCACTTCCCAATTTTTCTGAATCTTGACCCACCAATTAGAGCTGTGATCTTATTTCATATTTCCTTCAGAGCAAACAGATGTGAATATCTCCTGTTAGAGATACTGGCACTGGCTGAGATGTTCCTTTAAAGAACTGAGTCACAGAGCTGAATAATGGCAAAGGAAGCACTTTTTTTGGATGTGTAATTTGCCCAAATGTCACCTTCAGTGCTCTGGACCACAGCTGTGCTGTTTTCCCTTCAACAAAGGGCATGAAGGTGGCTTGGCCAGCCTGACTAGATATTAATTGTGCAGATGCCTTGGGGCAGAAGTATTGACCTTGTGCACGAGCAGGGAATGTTTTGGTGACTGCTCTGTTCCCACCATGCAATGCCAGGTCCCAGCTTGTGACATGGCTGCTAAAATACCTTATCTTTGAGCTGGACCTTATTTGGGCCACAGCCTCAGCTGCTGCAAGCTGCAGCCTGCTTCTCTTCCCTGGATTTCACACTGGCACCCACAAAGAAGTTGAGATTTCTATATCACCATTTTTGCACCCATGGAAAGGGTAGAGAGAGGTCATACAATCTTAGAGCAGTAATTGCTTCTGGCATTTCACCTACACCTGTCTGTGAATGAGTTTTCAGAAAGCTTAATTCAGTAGCTGAGAAACATAAATTACCACCAAAAAATAATTCTACCTCTAATTCTTTTGGTGTCTCTATTGGGAAAGGCAACATTTATAATTGTCAGTGTCAATTTTCTCAGTGATCAACCCAAGCAGGCAGGAGAAGAAGGACAGTCATAGAGTGGATGGCAAGCTGAGTCCCCATCTTAAAAGCTTTGGACAATGATAGGAACTATTTTTGAGTTTGCATTTGAATTATTTTTTCTTGAATAACTTTTTTTTTTTCCCCCAGAAAGTCTGCTGTAGATGTGCATGAAAAAAATGAAAAGGAGGAGAAAAGCATAAGGCTGAATTAAACAATATGAGGAAAGAGTAGAGGTTATGCAAAGTTCAAGAAGCAAAGGGATATGGTTTAGAAAAACACTGAGATAATGAAAGATAATATATAGATGAAGTAACTGCAATATTGTTCCCCCTGAAACTTGCCTCGTGGGTTCCTGGGGGAAAATAGAAGTTGACATCTGCTTACTTTGGATTGCCTAGCTGGAAAAACATATGACATGATACACATGGGATAACATCCTCGTGGGCCATTGCAGTGCTGATACGAGTGATAGGTCCTAGAGAGAGAGGAGGTAGCAGCAAGCCAACTATTCTTGATCAAACAAGACAGAGGAATAGGATGTTTTTATAAGCCAGGCTTAACACTGATTGGATGCACATTGTTGCCTCTTTTCTTTTTCTAAAATTAATGATCCAGTGTATTTTTTGGATGTATTGTGGATAGAAGCACTGCTTAAAGTGAGTTTAAACTGCAACACAGATTTAGATTATTAATAGAGAAGAACTTTTTCAGAACAAGACTAGTGAGACCCTGGGTTTCCCCAGGCCTGGTTGATAGCCTTCCTTATTAGAGGCCCAAGAAACAGGTTGGGAAGTACTACTTTTTGGGAATTACCTTGGCAAGGTTGTGAGATGACTTCCTTCCTTTACAGCCTCTTTTCTCTGATTGTTTTGGAAACTGTTTCAAAAAACACTGAGTTTTGAGGAAGCACATATGAACTGGCAATTGCTTTGTTCTGAATAACTTCCCAATAATTTGGTCCAAGCTCTTTTTTACCCTGGGTCTGTCACAGATATGCCTCAGCTTAGCAGCAAGTTTCTTGACCAGGTTCCTTCATGAAAGCATAGAAATATGAGTATTTATGTCAGTATGATTCTTAACTCTTTATATGTTTCATGTCTAAAATGTGAATGAATATACTTTAGCCTCTTTTATAGTTTTTAAATAGCATGGAGTTCAAAACAGTACATGCTTAACATTTGGAACATTGTAAGAAGATATCTGAAAGCTCTTTTTCATACAAGGGCTTCTTTAAAAGCTTTGGGTTTGTTCTTTAGTCTTATTTTTTTTTCTTCAGTCTCTTCTCACAGTAACATAAAGGCAAATATAATGGAAACATGTTCTAAGTTCTGGGAATGGCAAATAGAAAACGGATAAGTAGAGAAAAAAGAAGTTCTGCTTTTCATAGTACTTCAGAAGTCTTTGGGAGCTTGCTGGAAGTGCTGGCTCTAGTCCAATGTGCTTTTATTGGCACACATGAACAAATTACCCAGGGCACAGCTATTTTTCTTTCTGTAGTAAAAACAGGGACGCTGAATAGAGGCTTTGTGTAGGACAAATATTTTTCCTTTGAAACTGGCTATGAGTTTAAAGTTTATCTAGTGTGCCTTCTGGAAAAGGGAAAAATACACTTTTCAGTCTCACAGAATAGAAATTGTGTTCTAGTTTAGGCAACTCAGAGCTCTGTTAGCAAAATTTACTTATTGGTGAGGAGCTGCTATAGTTTTATAATAAACAGCATCATTTCTTAGTGCCTAAAATGTGGGAGGAAGCTCTGTGTATATTGTGACTGTGTCCCTCAAAAATTTCCTATGGATTCCTCCCCTCTACCATCTCTTGCAGGGCTCTGAAGTTTTCTTGCCACATGGGTGTAGCCAGGAGGATAAGGGTGTTATGGAAAATAGCTTTTAAGATAACATTCATTGCTCTAAGGACTGTTTCTATGGGTAATTCTTCTAATTCCAGTTGGAGCTGTAGCTCACTTTGTGGTGTCGTTGCTTTTCAAAATCTGGCAGTATCCTGGAGCAGCAGGGTTTCCGCTGAGGGTCATTTATACAAGATCTCCATAAACTGGTGACTCAACTTGAAACATAAAAACCCAATTATTTAATCTTTCTGAGATCCATAGGAAGGTACTCTGAAGGAAGATTTTAGATGAGTGCTGCTTAAGTAATATGTAAGATCACAAGAATCATGTCTAGAACAATTCTTGTAGAGGTTGGAAGTGAATGGCAGAGCCAAACTTCCCCAGCCTCACCTGTCATTCCTCCAGCCAGGAAAGAATCAAAAAGCAGCACCTAATATGGCTTTTTGGCTCCTTCCCTTTCTCCTTTCTCCTTTCCACCTTTCCACCCACACTCATTTCACACACATTTATTTCTAATAAAAGCACCAGTCAAAGAACAATAAATTCATATTCTGAAAGATTTTTGGAAATTATCTTCCTTCAAAACCTGAGGGAGCTTTCAAAAAGGGGCAAGGTATCTTGGGCTTCTGTCCCACACTATCTGACTTTAAAAACACCTCAGCAAATGTTTTCATCTGAATGAATGAGCAAATTGCAATTAAATACCTGCTGGAGCATTTCAAAATCCCTTTCTAGTGACAACTTGTTAAATTTGACTTGGTAACCACCAATGCCCAATTCCTGGGGAAAATTTTCTTGTGAAATTCAAACTCATTTGAATTAATTGCAGCAAAAAACATTTTGTGGTGATTATAACTGATCTTTTATAATGGTATCTAATTTTGTCATCCTTAATCCCTGGATGTTTACTGGAAACCAAATATGTGATTGTAAAGGAATTAAAATTTTTAAAAGTATATATACTTTTACTTCTGAAAGTCAAGTCTGTAAACTTGCCAATCCTGATCCTTCACAACAGAAACTGCTTTTGAAAGTGTGACTCTGTGAATTGAGTTGGAAAAGAATCACATTTACGCATTTGATTCAGGTAATTTTAAACAAAACCTCAAAAATATGACATTTGCCTAATATATGGCAATGGAATGGAAATACACATAGAGAAAGAGTTTGGCCCAGATTAAAGGATGAGAAAATTGTATCTGTGCAGTGAAACAGAAATTATTGCAACTAGAAAACCAGAGACACGGAACACCAAAAGTTTAAATCTATTTTCTTCCCACAAATTGTGGGATCTGCTATTGTTCAGCCTATTTTCTTCCAGGAAACAACTGCTGAGTTACATAAGTGCCCTGTAAATACAGTGGCAGGGTGTGACTTTGGCCAGCTGTGACCTCAGCTCAGTGAGTTTGAGTTCTTTGACACTTGACTCACTTTGTGCTGAATAATTGCAGCCCGACCCCTTGTGCTCAGATGGTTAAGATAGAGCCTTTTGCAATGTATTCCTCTTGTGGGCTGTGTGCCCATTAATGTGAACAAAAAAACTGATGAGAAGTTTTCTGGTGAGCCCAACAAAGCTCTGCAGCTGATGCTGGGATGCAGGTGAGTTATTGCGTGTCTGAAAGTGCTGAGAGCTGCGCCGACCACGGTCAAGGTCGTGCATTCTCCTCCACACACTGACAATATTAGGGGAATATTTCAAATTACTTCTGAGAATATGAATACTCTGCTGACTTTTCTGGCATTAAAAACTTGTTTAATCCCCAAAACTTTTAGTAGTGATGTTTGGTTTAGGTTGTGTTACCTAAAGCCATGAGATTTTGCATATCAGTCTTGTGAAATCTTGTTTGCACGTTATTTGAGTTAGGGAAGTTTGAAGAGTTAGTCAGCACCATTAGAATAGTGTGTGTTTATTTTTTAAGTTTAAAAAAAAAAAAGTTGTAACCTACTACAGACATAGAAATTGGTTCTCTCGTGAGTAGCTGATGGACTTAATTAATTTCACCTAATCTGAAGAAAGCAAATTTGTGAAAACAAAAATTAAATTTTGCCACATTGCTATTAAACCAAATTAGAGAGGTATTCAAGAGTCTTCCTGTCTTTTTTCCCCTCCTCCTCCTCCTCATGTTAATTTTTATAGTCTGGTTGGAGTATGTCATTACAATGGTTTCAGCTCAGTTTTTGTTATGACCTGTACCACGCCAGTTTGAATATTGTCCCCGTGTCATGGCACAGTTATTAACTGGCTAATAAGTCTGGGTTAAGCCAGTTTATTTGGGCAACTTGCAGAAGTTTTTTAACTATGTTGGAAGTTCTTTCATTTTTTGGGAAAAAATGGGAGGAAATCTTTATCCAAAGCAACACCTAAAAACATTATCTTACTAACCTTTATATACTTCAGAAGTTTTTTGAAGCTTCTATTTCTAAAGTGGTGGCTTTAAAGGTGGCTGTGTACTGCAAACTGGCTTTCAATTTAGAGTCTGGAGTGCCCTCTTTTGAAATCTAATGATCTCATTTGAAGTATGATGTATCAAAGAATAAAAGGAAATAAGGAAAAAGAATGAGGGTGTATGAAGAAGGGAAGTACAGCTGTGGTTTCTGTGCTGGATCAGCAGAATTCATCAGTCAGCTTTTTCAAGGCAGTTTTGGATTTTGTTTAAAAAAAATGTAAATTAAAAAACAAACAAACAAACAAACCAATCAAAAACCCCCACAAACAGCAAACCCACCAAAACCCCAAGCCAGGACAAATTTTTGTACACCTCTCTTCAAGTGGAAATTGAGAGTGTGTTGTTGTAGTCATGTTGGAATTGGGATTTATGTGTAAAAGTAGTATCTTTCGCCAGCTCACTACTCAACTTGACATAGACTCACCAAAAACACTGGTCTTTATGGCACATTTTAATCCCTTTTTTCTACTTTCCTCTACAAATTCCTTCATATGCCATAGACTCCTTCATCTTTAGGCTGCTCTGTATGTGTGGAAGGTTTTTTGTTTGGATTTTCGTGCTGGCTTTTTATCCTTTCTTTTTCCTTTCATCCAAGATATTCCAGCTGTGGTGATACATTTTGCAAGGATTGCATAATAATCTTGATCTTGGTAATTAATACTCATGTTGCTTTAGATGAGGTGGTTAATTCTCTAATTAAAAATAGCAGTGAGTGGTGGCTTCAGTGCTTGGCGTATTTATTAACATCCTTTGTTGCAATGGGGATTTTAAGTCTTTGAAGCTTTTGTGTCTGTAAAGCTGTTTTATTTTCTTTCAGTATGGTTAATTACAAATCATGGGCCAGACCTGAGTGAAAGGGATGGAAATAGGTTGCCATGCCAGAAAAAGAACCTGTTTTCAAGCACTTTATTAGTGTGGCAACAATAAGGAAGTGCATGAACATGATCTGTCTGAAGTTTATTCATTCAACTCTTCATGTTGCTCTTCATATTTCTCCCCTTTCTCAAAATAAAAGATAGCTATCCTAACTGTATTGTTAGAATATTTCTGTAACAGTGAATCACTGGAAAATATCATAGTTTGAAAAAGAAGACTTCCAGGGCATTTTTTATCTTAGTTTTTCCAATGGAAACCTTCTCTTTTAGGTAGCAGTTACTGTTCTGAACACAGGTCTTGCATTAACATATCAAGTCTTCTACTTTGGTTGATAATTATGACAACAAATTTTCCTAATAAATTTATCCTATCCCTCCTGCTGAAAGGAATGCTTCTAATGAATTTAGCAAACTCCTTCTTAGTGCAGGACTCAGAGAAGAGTAGTAGATTTCAGAAAGTGTCAGTGAAAATCAAAACACTTTCTGAAACTGGCAAAACCAGCAGAATACATTTACAAACCCCCCTGGGCACTCTGTGTGCCTGGACAGAGTTGGGTTTTTTTTGTCACTGTCTTGAGTTGCTTGAAATGCTTCAACCCCTGCGACCCCTTACACAAACAGGTAAATCATATTCTGGGGTGAAGTTCACCTTTGTATAAGGAGTAAAATTCAGGAGGAGAGGGAGACACATCCAGTCCTTTCCTCCCCACCCCAAGGTTTCTTTAGCTGGAGCCCCAGTTAGTTTAGTAACACTGCATCCAGCAGAAAAACCAGGATGCAGAAGTGCAGATTTGCATAAACTAAATGCACTGTAATTAGTGGTAAGGGCTGTGCTGGACAACTGTTCTGAATACAGAGAAGTCCTGAAGGAAGCAGCCTTTTCAAAATTATTTTATTGTGGCTCTTCTATTGGCATGTTTGCTGGTGCTTGGACACAGGGGTGAATAATGGAGTACATACAGCTCACAAAGGTTCAAAACCCCCCTCATAAACACAGAGTGGCTTGAGAAAGGCAGAGGGGACAACAGCCACAGTGGTGGGGAATCAAGTTTATCTATTTTGTATTAATAATGCAGCATTTGTGGGGCCTGGCTTTCAAATTTTTTTGCATTTATTTTTGCCATCTAGCAGCTTTTGGATGCTCCAACCTGCCTAACGGGAAACTGAAAACATTACAGAGCAAAGCTGCTGCCAGCTCAACCCATGGCAGCTTTTCTCAGAGAAATTATGGTATCAGTGCACTGAGGATGGAAAATCCCCAGGGATCATTTCAGAAGTATTACTTATGCATTCATGTGCATTTTGGTGTTTATCTCGAGGCAAGATGTTGAACAACCAGCAGAACTCGTGTTTGCACTTGGTTGTGCTCTGAAGCAAGTCCCAAAGCAGAGGGCAGCAGCAACATTTCATCTGGCTCCACAAGGATGTATTTCTGCCAGGAGTTTCCCATTTGTAAAATCTGTGGCTGGAGTGAAGATGGAAATAAGAGAGTAATGGGTCAGAACAGCAAGGTAGACACGAGCAGATACTGTTTAGAAATTTAGCAGGAGTAGGGAAAGGTGTGCGGGGGTGAATGGGATGAGGTTTGAGAAGAAACAGATGAAAAATGGCAAGTTAAACAGTTTTTGTACATTCTGTTGGTCAGCAGTGCTGAATGATGTGGGATAGCAGTAGGAGGCATTTTTGCTGAATGCACAGTGAGCTATGAGTACATGGATTTCTTTTTTTCCCCTGTTGTTTTGTTCTTCCGTAATACTTTCCCAAGGGGAAGGGTGAAGAGAGAATGTCCTCATCTGATATTGCTACATTGGCTAGAGAATAGTGTTACCTTAATAGTTAATAATAATTTTATTAAAAAATGTTAATAATGGAGAAGTCCACTGCTTTTTGTGTGTTTACAGCCTGTGCTCTGGCTGGGGAAGAATTTGGGGAGGTTTGGGGGGTGCATGATAACAATGACATTTCTTAATCAGTAGACAATAACCATTCCAGCCATTATTGGCTTTCCTGTTCCTTCCTGTGCATCCTTTTTTCTCCTTAGCCCTTCCTCCTCCAAAACTTCTAAAACATCCATGTCATTAAGTTGTTTCTCTTTTGGTTTCCATATGATGTTGTGATCTGCCACTGGATGGAACTGGAAAAGAGGATGAGTGGAAAAGAGCACCAGGCTCTAGAATATCAGATTTTCTCTGATACAGCTCTGCTTTCCTAGGAAAGCTATTTGGGTTTTTTTAAAAAATAAACTAGGGAATTTTGTTACTTTTATACTCCTGTTAGGAAATGATGTGGCCAGTTATGTGAGGTGTTGATGTGGCACATAAATTGCATTGTTTTCATGAGGCTGCCATGCTACAAGATGGGAAGGACAAGGAGTATTTTTGCATTTTGACATTTTTGAAAAGACAAGTATTTGTGAGTGATAAAATCACATTGTATACTGGCAGGATTACCACCTGTAATTGCTCAGCAGTGAAGAACCACAGCTCATCTGTCTCAGAAATTATTTCTCTGTTATAAAGGCTTGTCATTTACAGAGCTGCTGACCATCAATATCCCTTCAAAAATAAAGCTTCAAAAATGGCAGCAGGGAAGTCCTAGGTGGAATTTGTTGTTGCTGAGACAATTTTGTGGATTTTTGTTTGTTTGTTTGTTTGTTTTTCAAAATATAATATTTACAACTATTTTTAACTGATTTTAACTATATATTGTTTTAAGGATACCATGGTACAAATACCACTGGATTTGTCTTATTATTAATTATTATTGTATCTATTTTCTTATTCTTCTTTTCTTCTTCAATCTTACTTCGCTTCCCTGATTTAAAGTATTTCTTTTTGAGAGCAGGCGTAGTTGTATTTTATATTTTTTTTTGCAGGGTGCTGAGATGTGACCATTTTTGGTCATATTCACAAGTAAACTGTTGATACTTCAGGCCTAATTGAAGAGGAATTGTACAGTTAATTGTGAAGGATGTTTATTTTAAAGTCTAGGACACCAGTGTGGCCTGCTGAGAACTGCTGGGCTGAGGTGAAAGGGAAGATTAAAGAGGAAGTGGAGTTTATTAATAGACTCCTGGTTGACAATGGCTTTGCAGTGTGCAGGGAGTGACTTTTGCTACAGGACTGACTGGTTATAAGAGATGAAAGAGCATTTGAGATGAGAAACACAGCAGAGAAAGCTGTACCAGGGAATAATAAAGCCCTGCACATACAGTTAATCTTTAGCGGTTTTTCACTTTTCTTCACCATGCACTTAACTTAAAAAAATTAAGGACTTTTCCTAATTTTTTTCTGAAACACTTAGGTTGAATGAGATCAAATTGTCTGATAACTTGGGAGAGTCACGAGTAGCTTTTTGATGCTGTTGTAAATATTTGAGCTAATTATAAATAATTATGGTAAAGGGTTTGTTTGTATTCACATTCAGGAGGTTTCCTGAACCAAGTGACAGAAGCAGTGCATGAAATTGCAATCACATTGAAATTGTCATATCAAGGTTGTTGTCCTGGCACTTGAAAAGCACTGGAAAATTGCATGAGGGATAGGAAATGTTGGCTTTACTCGACTATCCAGTAGCAAGTGGTGGTTTGTTTGCATATCTGCTAAAGCTGGCTAAAACTTTTGAGTTTGCTAGGCAGAATGAGCTACTTGCTTTTTTTTGTTTTTACTAGTCAAAATTTTTGACTTCAGATTTTCAATATCTCTTCGTTCAAAATATAATTCTGAAGCTTTTTGTATTTAAGTGGTCTTGTGCCTTACAGTGGGCACAGGATTTAGTCATGAGAGATGGTTTCTTGCTGCTTTTACATTCAGTGTGTCATGCTGACTTCAAAGGCTGAAGCTTGAAATTCCAATATATTACATTTTAATATATTACATTCCTTCTACCCAAAATATCTGTTTCACCACCTCCATGAAATTGAGTGAATACAAATACAAACCAAGTATTTGTCAGATTAAGATGTCAGAGCAGTGGAATTATTCTGAGAGAGTTTTAAACCAAGCGGGATTTTCCCCCCCAGATCTCACTTTAAAGCAGATAGTTGCAGAGTTTGTTATAAATAGTCCTATGAAAAAGACTCCAAATCATAAGAGATTATGACAAACAGAATTATTAAATGAATGCTATCTTAATGTATGATGGAAAGTAAAGTGGGGATACCAAACAGCAGTGGAGATAATTTGTGTGTTTTGGATGTGGTGACCTTTGGGAAGCTAATCTCAGTTTAAACTGTTAAGCAGGGCAGCAAATTGAGCATGGTTGCAGATGATGATAAGAATTAAGAGCTGATAGGAAGTGCTGAAGAGCTCAGAGGCAGCCTGAGCTGGAGAGCAGCACTCTGAGCTGCTCTGGTCACTGAAACAGAACAGGGAGTGCCCAGTGAGCTGGCAAATTCTGCTGAGAAAATGAATAGTTGTATCCTTTCGAGTCATGGGACCACTTCAGGATGCTTCCCAAAGGTTGTAATTGCTAATGAATTGAGCAGCACTCAGCATGGGTAGTAATTTATTGGAGACAGCTGCTGAGGACTGCACTCCATAAAAAGAGTCTTGGAGCAGCCAAACAGGCTGCCAGCTTGGATATGTGATATATTTGTGGGGCAAAATGTGCTCGTGGCACTAAAGAAGTGCTGCAAGGAGCAAAGATTCCAAAGAAAATTTTAAAAACTAAACTAAAAAATAAATAAATAAGCCAAATTAGCAAGCATGTACCCACTATTAGCAACACCACACTTCTACATGATTTCACTTGGCATATCAAATACAGTTCTGTTCTAGTTAGTTTTGCTAATATATTTTGCATTTTATGAATATTTTGCTAGCTGCATCTGAGGCAGGAGTTGCCAGGTGTTTCTCAGACAGGTACAAAAATTCTGTTCTCAGCACAGAAAACCAGCAGCTTGTGTGTGTGTAGAACTGGCTGATGAATTTCGGGCTTAGCACAGATTTTGACTGTCTTTTTGCATGGAAGAAGGAAGTAGCAGAATGCATGTGGGCACTCAGTGGGTACTGACAGGTCAAACAACTGCTTTGTAAAACAAGAGGAGAAGAGTTAATTGGGGCAGGGAGCTGATTTAGGGGCTCAGAAGATAAGCTGGCTGCAAAACAGCTCTAGAGCAAACAGAGCAGCTTGTGCTTACTTTGGAAATGGAGCTTTTGTAGGTACAAATTTGATCTGATATACTTCTGTCTATTCAGCAGTGTGACTGATATGTAGAGAAATATTCAAATTTATATTATTCATGTGTATATGCAAATGGAAGAATATTTGCCAATGGTAAATTTGAATATGAAAGGGTTATGAAAGTCACTTTCCAGAGTTAGTTTTAACTTCAATGGACACGCTGTTAAAGTGAGAATTTTTTAAACTGTTTTATCATGGCCTTTTCAGTGCTGCTTTTAGAGGAAAGGTTTCATTTGGCAGGCCAAACTTTCAGGATGTTTAGTGCTGCCTAACACACACAATAAAAAAGTTTTCTTAAGTACCAAAATAGCTAACCAAGTTTCCTTTTGTGCTAACAATCGTGTTTCAATCTGATAATGCATCTTTCTAACAATTCAGCTGATATGTTTCATGGATTATGTATCAAAAGGTCATTTCCAAAGTGGCATTGGAAAGAAATTAATTGAGGGTTGAAATCAAATATGCTTGAGTAATAAAGTTGCCATTCGGAACATCTTGTCCACTTTTGCAGTAGATGTTGTTCTTTGTTTAGTGAGCCTTTTATTTCTACAGCTATTCCTAAAGACCATTGTATCAAAAATAATAGCTTTGTTCACTAAATTATAAATTATTTGAAGCAATAACTGTCCAATTGCCACTGGGAGAAGTTCCATGGCGGGTCCTTGAGGCATCACCAGGATGCAGTTAATAACAACTGAGCTTGTTGATGCAATTTCCTTCCCATTTCAACCATAATTTTCTCATTAAGTTTGTATCACATCTGTGTTAAACCTTCATCTTTAGGAGACTTCAGTTCATGTGCTGTTGTTTCTTTCCCCAGGTGCTTTCTCCCAGGGAGTGGCGGTGAGAATGAATGGGCACATATCAAACACCCCTCCTGGCGGATATGGAAGTTACTTGCCTCAAATGAAGTAAGGTTACACCTTTGGCTTGCCCTTTATGGACAGAATGGTGCTGTGCTTCCTTCTTCAGGCTCTCATTTCAGATAGAGCTGTAATTAGTTGGTCCCACTGGAATTATGAAATTTTCTGTAGAAGGGTGAGGGGTTTGCAAACCGTGGAACCAAACTCACAGATATCACCTGACTGCTTTTTGTGTTAGTGTAAGGGAAAACTGTGCTGCTGCAGGGACTCATCTGAAACAGCAAAATAAATTGCTGTAGCCATAACATCCTTATTATGTTACTCAGAGAGGTCTTTGTGTGCCTGAGATGTTTAAGGTTAGCTCTGAGTGAATGCATTTTTATGCATAAAAGATGAGGCTGCCTCTCCCATCTGTGAGAACAGACTGTTTCCCAGTCAGCAGAACTGAGCAGCTGCTACCTGAAAGTGTTACCTTGCCTCAGATAAGAGGATGATCCCTGTATCAGGAGCATGGCACTAGACTAACTCACAACACTAATGAGAATTTGCCTATCTGATGCCAAAGAACACACATTCCTGTATGGAGCAGGATATCTGTGGTGTCTTTTGCTTCTCATATTGTTGTTCCCTTAAGGTGAACTCATTATCATTCATTCTTGAAACACTTGTAATCAAATTGCCTTTTCATTTGTGTAAGACAAGGACAGTCATTTTAACTTTTTCATTCAAGGCAGTTAAAAGAGTTAAAAACAATCAACACTTGTGTACACAGCAAAAAAAAAAAAAAACCAAATCCTGCCCAATTCTTTGGCATAGTCATTATTATTATTATTGTCATCATTATTATCATTATTATAATTGTGCAGTGAAGTTTGTTCCTTGAATTAAGGTGGTATTTATTTGTACACTGCACCCCAGATGTGCATGATGTATTAATGCAAACAAAAGAGAGCTCAGAAAGGCCTACAGCCCAAGTGAAACAATCTCCCTCATAGTTATGGTGTGGAACAAATATCCAGTGTCATTCCCTCTGTTACTAGTGCTGTAGGTATGTGTAGTCCTATGGAAGGGGAGGGGTTTTTTTTCAGTGCCTGCCAAATACAGAAAATAATCAGAAATGTTTTCTTTCAGTGGCTATGGCTCCCCAACGTTTGCTCAGGCAGAGAGGGAGCAGAATTCAAGAACAAGTGCAAAAGCTCTCTATGGTAAGGTGGCAAAAACTCTCTAAACTTCTGTGCTAAATCACTGTTTAAATAATGACTGTGATGTCGTGGGAATATTTTACACGTATTAATCTGAAAGTGTATGTACATACACATGGGTGTGTCTGTCAACTAAACTAAAAACCAAAGTGGTTTCATTCCTACTAAAGCTAACTAGAAAACGCTCAGTTTACTGAGCAGAGTGCTCCCACCTGCTCATTTTTCAGGCAGCAATGTATAAAGCATTCATCACAAAGCTCAGAGTGATCCTGTAGCTAAGGCATGCACCAGGGAGAAGGCATTTAGCTGTGCTCTGGGTTTTATTCTCCTGTACCCCCCTCTGCCTCCCCAGCTTCATCCCCTGCTAGCAGAAAAGCCACTTAGAATATTCTTCTTCTTTGACACCAGGATTTAATGGAAATTAGAGTTGGTGAGACAGATTTGGAGTGCTGTTTCAGCAGGCTCTGTGACTGTCAGATGGGATGTTACGAATGCCTGGACGTTGTTGCACTCACCACCTACAAATGCTAGTGTTTGTCTTGGCTGTACACACTACACACTCCAGCCTAACTCCAAATCACTCTGGAGGAGAAATGTAGTCGTGCTGCTTGCCAGCCAAATTGCAGCATTTTCAGGTCATCCTCCTCCCCTGTGAACACATCCCACTGATAGCTGTGCTGGTAGTGGAAACAAGCTGCAGTGAGGCTGGGAGAAGTTGTGCTTTGTAAATCTGTGCCTGTTGCTAAATGCTCTTTTAAAAGCTGATGGGGCTGGAAGGACAAGGCTTCCCCTGAGAGCCTGGTGCTGTGCTGGACCCCTCAGACAGCAGCCAGCTGTCCCTCTGTGCATCTTCTGCACTGAACCTGCTGGAAAGCCCAAAGAGCCGTGGCTAGTAACTTCAACATCCCAAGCAGTGATCTTTTCTCTCTCCTTTTTTGAGTCAAGTGGCAGCTGGGAGTAAGCTCAGAGGTTAGGGGAGTGATGCTTTAGAATCTTAGAATCATTTTAGGTTGCAAAAGACCTCTAAGATCGAGTCCAACTGTTAACCCAGTGCAGCCAAGCCCATCACTGAACCATGTCCCTAAATGCCTCATAAACACATCTTCTAAACACCTCCAGGGATCATGATCCAACCATTTCTCTGGGCAACCTCTTCCAGTGCTTGACAACCCTTTTGGTGAAAACACTCTTCCTAATATTCAACCTAAACATTGTATGTGAATCATCCTAAATTCAGATTTACTGCTTTAGCGCTGTGCTATGTAAGTCAGTTTCTTGACATAGTGCTGAAGGCAGGAACCAAAACTGAAGAAAATTCTGAACTGATCACTTTAAAGAGAGATTTCTACATCCTGTGTGGGTTCACTCAAACTGATTGCAGGAAAATTCTGAGCTGATCACTTTAAAGAGTGATTTCTGCATCCTCTAATGGGTTCACTCAACAAACTGATTGTAAATGCTGACAGAAATAGTAGGTGGCAACAGAAACCAGCAAGAGACACTTAGCAGATTTCTTTATGAGCTGCTATGAGAGTGTTGTGATTCCTTTTTCATTTTATGTAATCATCATAATTTTTCAGGAGTACATGGTTTGAACAGTGTGGCAGTATCAGTGTCTTAACTATGCCCATTAATCTTTGTGGACTTGTAAAATCTCTCTCTGAGCTTTTTCATTTCAAACATGAAGGGATGATCATGTGTCAGGAGAAGATGGAGATGAATGAGGAAAATTTGATGGATATAATGGCATTTTTTTTTCCTTCTAAAGAACTTAACTGAATTCAGGTATTAATTGAAAATGCTTGCCATGAAACTGCTGCGTGGTGGCTCCTGTAAAAGTGAATTGATGTCCTTGGTTCCCTTCTGTTGCTGGTGGATATCACAAAACTGGAGCTGCAGTTGCCAGGAACTGGATGAAATAAAAGAATTGGTTATTCTGGAGCTCCAGGTGAATATGTATTGGCACAGCTTCTAGAGTGGAGTTTGCACATTTTGCTACTTCTGCTCTGTTTTATACACATAAAGAACCAGGCTGTTGCTATCACCACATGCAGGAGCTGGAGAGAGCAAGGAAAGCAGCTAAAATCTTCCTCAGAGTCAGGGCAATTTTCCTAATTTTTAGCAACAAAGTTACTATTCTGCTGCATCCCATGTGCTTCTTCCTCCTTGTGATGTTAAATTTTTTGTGCATACTCTCCCAAATGGAGTGGAAAGCAGCTGAGTGATATTGGAATTGTTAAAGTGTCTTGAAAATGCTCATTACAAAGTATTATATTTATATTTAGTAACCAACTAAATTATTTTATTTGAGATTCATGAGATTGAAATCCTGTAAAGCAGGATGAAACTGTTTTAGCTTTCCTTTTATATTTTGTTGTGTACATATGTTTTAAATGTATGTATATTATTTAGGTTAATACAGAAAGGTCACATATTTAATAGATTCACTTTTATTGGGGAAAAAAAAGTAGTTTTACTGTAAAAGTAAAATGCACTGTGTTTTTTTTTGTTTTACTAAAATGTGACATTAGCAACAGTCTTTCCCCATAAAAATGTTCCTTTTCTTGGAAAACCTGAGAATCAGTTGGATTAAGCCACCTATTCCTAACTATCAACAAGTGAAAATGATACCTGGGCTCCTAAGTGGCCACTTGATCTTAAATTCAATTTCTTCCAAGCACTGTAAAGACTAAATTCTTATTCTTATTCTTATTCTTATTCTTATTCTTATTCTTATTCTTATTCTTATTCTTATTCTTATTCTTATTCTTGCATTACTACTACTATTATTATTTTATGTTTATTCTTTAGTTATAGTTATAATAATTATTGTTATTATTACTTATTATTTCTTGTTGTTATATTTGTGCATGTTTATGTATATACAGGCATGGTTATGTCCTGGCATGTAGTTTATGTCATAGATGCCATTGCTGAGGTGATTCATGGTTATTCAGCCCTTCAGTCATCAGACAGATGGTTGGCCACAGCTCTGTGGGAAAGGAGGCTGGAATATCATTGGTGTTACCAAGAGTCCAGATGAGAACCAGACTGGAGCCATCACTCTCTCTAGTGTGCTGTCTGATAGTAAAAACTTCCTTGCAATTGCCTTTTTTCCTGTTGGAAATAAGATGGATCCCTTCCACAAATGATGATAAAAATCAAACAATCCCCTTGTTTTCACTCATTTCCTTCCTGAAATGAGCTGGTTTCTATTTGCATGACAGATCTCTCTCTGAGCCATGAGGGGAGGTGCTCTCTGCACATTTCCATGGAGTTTATTTCATCGTTTGCATCCTGATATTTCCATCGAGAGGGGTTTTGGCTCCTGCTGCCATCTGTTGTTCTTGCACTGGCTCCTCCATCTGCCTTGGGCTCTGCCTGTGGGGAGAGCAGCAGCAGCCTGGGGGCTGTGCTGGGGCTGTGCCAGCCCCTGGCACAGCGTGGAGCAGCTCATTCCTCAGGAGGAAGGAGCCAGGATGCTCCCAAAAGCGTCCCCACACTGCACATTGGGAGAGTGTGAGTGGGGCGTGCACTGAGCTGGTACTCGTGGCTGTGAGGAGCTGGAAGTGACATGTGTGTGTTTTTGCATGGCTCACAGGCTCATTCAGAGCAAGAACTGCAGTGTAGCAGATTCAGGGGAGCCTCAGGCAGCTCACAGGCAGGGAAATGAGCCCACTGAAAGAAGCCATCCACGTAATACACTTGTAGTAGCTGGAATCTCAAATTAATTTGGCAATTGACTTTAAACAACACGCCTCCTCTGACAGCCATTACACACAGCCATCAGAAAGAAGCTTCTGGCATAAATCTCTGAAAGTGATAGTGTTCCTTTCCTCTGGAAGGGAAATTTGTTTTGAGCTCAGGTTCTGACCTTTGTCCCCGGATGTTTAGGTCACGTCTCCTGCACTTTGCTCTGCCTCCAGCTGACTTTCTTCCAGCTGCTCTGCAATTTATTCTCAAAGGGGATCAGGAATCAGTCCAATGCAGATAGATGGTAGTGAATGAAGTATTTGCCTTTTCTGCTTGATGATGTGTGGAAATATTTTCTGTTGTCACTCCAGGATTCTTAGGACAGATTTTGGGGACAATTCTCCATCCATGTCCATGTGGATTGCCATCAAATTTCAGAGCAATCTACAGTCCTGTTTATTTGTCTAATGTACTGCCTGGTAGAGTTTTTGACTTTGGTTAAGAGCTTGCATGTTTTTGTTTTGGATGCCTTTAGAAATGAAAATAAAATCAATAGCTTCCAACATCTGTTTGAAAACAGAAATATGGTCTGTTCCTGATGATTGCTGAACTCAATAATTTCACAAAACATGAATTGCAGTAATATCTGTCCACATCAGACATCAGGAAGAGTACTGGTTGCTGTGGGTCAGTGTTCCTGTTCTTCTGGAAGATTTAGTAACTAGTACATCTTACATTCAGGACCTATAAGTGAAATGCTGTGCTGCTTTTCACTTTATTGCCTTTGCCTTGTGAGAGATTTTATTTTAATCAAATTCTTCTGGGTTGCATTTGCTATAGATTTTGGTTAAGAATTTAACTTAGGTATACTTAAGTGTCTTCTGCCATGATCCTATCTTTTTTTTTTTAATTTTACCAGAGGAAAAATCCTTTATGTAAATGGTGTGCAGCATATCAGCAGGGTTTGAGCTAACCTGTTATTAAGACTGCACTGTACTTAAAGTGGTGGATGTAAGAGGTCCAATGAGTAGATTATATAGGAAACAAACTCAATAATTTTGCTAGTTTTATTCATCTTTTGATAGTTTTATGCATCATATCTGGAAGTCTCTATTGTAGTATTTCACTTCAGCTTCAATAGCCTCTTCATGCATGAAGGGACCTGTGAGAGGCTGAGATTGATTGGGGGGATTAGGAGAGTGAAACAGAGCATACAAAACATTATTTTGTTTTCAGTGTCAGGGGTTGACCCCTGCCAGCAACTGAGGCCCTCCCCATTTGCTTGCTCATTCCCCCTGTCTCCTCTCTGCAGCAGAATAGGGGGGAGAATTGGAAGAGAAAAAACAAAAAACCTGATGGAAAAAGATAAAGATGGCTTAATAGGTGAAGGAAAGAACAGGGAGGAGAAAAGGACTGAATAACACAAAGGGATTTACTCAAAACCTTCCATAAGCAGAGAAATGCCCAGACTTTTTGGGCCAGTAGTCTTTGGAAGGACTAGCTGCCAGTTTTATTGCTGAGCAAGGATATTAAACAGTGTGGAATATCCTTTGTGTCAGCTGTCCTTGCTTTGTCCCCCCTCAGCCTCTTGTGACCCCCAGCCCACTCACTGGGGAGCAGAATAAGAAACAGAGAAGACTTGGACACCATTCAGAAACAGTTAAAATATCCCAGTGTTACCTGATCTAAAACTCTCTCCATCCTAGCCAGACCCACTACATTCAGCACATCAGCAAATCCTGTTGGTCATTTTCCATAGCAGAGTGTGTGTTACTTGCATTTGAAGTTTAGGGGTATGTAAAGGGATGTTTTAAGATTTCTGTTTGACCAGTGAGATTAATATTTGTATTATTACTCCTATTTGATATGTGAAAGAGTAGAGAGATGGAAGCTACATTTCCAGAAGAATGGCAATGGGAAACTCTGTAGGAAAAGAAAAAGTTTCATACAGATGAAAAAAATCCTGTGACAGTCATGTGCTGAGGTCTCTGTGACTTGGAAATGGAAACCCAGAAGTGCTGTAGGAAGGAGCAGCAGTGCCTGTGTCATCTGGGTAGAGCAGGACAGAGAACAGGTTTGCAGGCTTTTATCAGTTCTTTCCAGAAGCTCCAGGCAGTGGAGCACTTCAGCAGCAGGTGGTGCAGAAGGGTTTGTGTCCTTTCTGATGGCAAGGTGAGAACTTTGAGAGGGTTGTAGGTGGGATCTGGGACAGGAGCCAAGCACTAGGAGAAAGCAGAGCTTGAAGTTTTATTTTGAGGTACTGGCAAAAACCATGGGACATGGGCATGCATTCTAGCTGCCAGTCTTTTTATTTCCTTTCCTTTTCTTTTTTAAATTTGTTTTTCTTCCTCTTTTTTAGTGCTATGTTCATATTATCGTGGGGTGACTATTCTTCCTTCAGTGTGATTCATGCCAGGCAGTGAAGAAAATAATTTCTCAGGGAGCTGTAAGGGAAAGGACACCCACTTATGAACCATTGGATTGTAATTGATTTGATTTCCACAGTGGGAGAATTTAGCCTGATGCCAGGATTCATATTAGAAGATGTATTTTGAAGGGTGAATAATTTCAGGGTGCAGCTGTAGCATCCACCTCCAGATCCTCTATAGCAGTGTTTCAGTCTCAACTGAAATGTTCTGTTCTACTCTAAATGATAACTTGGGTCTCCAGCAGGTTCTAATTCTCATTCTACCTGCCTTAAAGAAATAAATTGGTAAATATGAATTGCTCTCAGTGTGGACTTTCAGTTGTTGTGTCCCTAACACTTTTTGTTTATTAACACAAACACTCATTGGCTTTTGTTAAATGTAAATTGTATTAAAGTTCTTGTTAATTGCAACATAATAGTAACAAGAACTTTATTAAAATTTACATTTAATCTCACCATGACAGTGTGAGTTGAAGACTTTTCCATCCTGTCTGGCTGGGAGTGTTGTGCTGCTCTGTGGAAGAGGATCTGCTCATCTGTGCTGCAAATGGTTTTGAAATTCCTGCCTTAACTCAGGACAAAACTTTTATGTGAAGCAGAATAAGGAGCCTCCTGCAAAATTTACTCTCTGCTTTTTAATTCCTTTGGAGCCTCTACACATGCCAGACTTTCTTTATCTTTTTTTTTTATTGTTTATTGTTACTGTTTGTAGCATTTATAAATTTTAGTGGGTGTAAGTTTTCTTATGCTTGTTTAATTCAATAGCATAAAACTTACATTTTTGTTCACCTGAAAGAAGATAACACTCAAAACTGAGTATTTGGTGCATTGTTAATTGAAACAAGTAAATTTTTGTTCGTTTGTTCTGTTTTATTTAAAGCATATATTCTTTCTTGCTGAACAGTATTTAAGTATCATTTACAGTCCACAGCAGAAGACTGGTAACTGATCCCCTTAGAGATGCAAATAATTCTATGGGATTAAACTAGTTACTGCTTTTTAATCCCCTTGTTTTATTAGGAACAGATGGACTTTACTTCTTCAGATCATCATCTAAACAAAAAAAGAAAGGTAGCAAATCAGACAGTACTGCTTTACTGACTGTGTTCTTGGGGTGTGCATGTGTGTGTGCTGTGGTTACAAAGACATTTAACTCAAAAAATAATTTCAGTACCATGCTGCAAAAGCAGAAATAGTAGATACAGATGGAATAATCAAGGTTTATCCTCTATCCTGGGATTTCAGAATAATGCATCATGCAAGTAAGACATCTATTTTGAAATATCCACACACCTGGCTGAAAATTCTGTTAATTTGTGATGTTCATGATTTTGACTGTTTGCTCTGCACACTTCCCTTGCTGAAGCAAACTGGGCAGCTGCTGCTCAGGATTAGGATGTCCCTGTGTCCTGAGTGGCATTTGTCACCGTGGGAGGGGGGCTTCAAGCCAGTGCTGTATTTCAGAAACTTGCTTTTTGTGAAAATCCCTGAGAAGGGAGGGATAATGGTGTGTTTATAAAATGTGACAAATGCTTCCACAAGCAGCATCTGGAAATGAGGGCACTGCTGTCTTTGCACCTGGAACTCCTGTGTGCAGGAACCCTGGTCACAGGAGAGACTTTCGGAAGGGGGGCTTTTATGGACTGCCCACTGCAGATGTCTGTATGTCACAGATCATATGTTTCATAGTATTTAGATTTTTTTTTTTTTTTTGCAAAAATTAACTTAATCTTACTGTCAACAAAACCAATTTTCTTTTACTTCCAGCTACTCCAAGTGTCATGAAATTGATGTAATTTGTATGTACATTTTGTGTTCTCATCATATGAAAAAAAAAAATGAAACCACCTATTGTACTTAAAGATCAGAAATCAAGATTTTTAATGAAATATAGAAAAAAATCACCTATTTCCAGAGTTTTCTTAGACCTCTCTCAGTCATGTCACCTACTGACTTTTTCACAACAAAGCTCCTGGTGTTCCAGATCAGGTGCTTAAGTGGTTGTAGTGAAAAATCCCCAAAACTTCCAAATGTTGCATTCTATTTTTTCCCTCTAGAGTTGGAAAGTGTTCTTCAGTATTCATTTAATTCACATTTTGTGGTGTGGGTGTGTGTTGTGTCTTCATCTTGCTTTCCCCTTCCTTCCTGTCCTGGTTTAACGTGAATCTGTTGTACAGAGTAAAAGGCACATGATGTTTCTGGTTTTGCAGCATTGTGTGTTGTTAGCTGAAAAATATTCCTGTTTAGAGATATGTTGGTGTGTGTATATTTCCATGACTATTTCTACATTAGCAATTCAGTGAATTGAATACTTCATGAAGAAATAAAGGATGAGTCAGGTCATTTTTTTTGTTTGTGCCTTTGTCCTCTTGCAGATTTAACATAAGAATTATTTGTATATGTCAGAAAATACTTCTGCTTTTATCATACAGCTACTACAGTGGCAAGCCAAAGATTTTAACACTCAGGCTTCCCAAGGCAGTGTTTGCAGTCAGAGCCCTGCTCCCCTCTGGTGTCCTGACCCACTGGATAAGTGGCTTTTGTGGGCACCACCAGCTCTCTGCTAACAGTGCTGACGTAAAAATGGTCCTTGTGCTGAAATAGAGAAATTAACCACAGCTTATCTCCTCTTCTCATGTATACAACTTATCCAAAGTGTCTCTGAGAAACAGTCAAGACACCAGGATAAGGCATGGAAGGAATAATAATAATAATTCTTTGTTTTCCTCCCATCTCCAGAACAAAGAAAGAATTATGCACGAGACAGTGTCAGCAGCGTATCTGAGACGTCACAGTACCACGTGGAGGTGAGATGAGGGTGATACACCAATTGCAGCTCTCAGTTACATGTGGTTATTTTTGCCTGTGTGTTTTTTTTGAGCATATATAGGCTTGAAGGCACAGGCATCTTCCAAAATATCCTCCCAGCCTAGGGTCACTTCAGAACAGATTATACTGAAATGTCTCAAATTCTGTAGCTTTGCCATAATGAGCTGAAATCTGGATGTGGAAGGATGTGAGCAAAGTTTTGTCTAGTTTGGCAAACAGTCAGGACTTCTCAACAGGGCGTGGATTCAACATCTTGTGCTCCCCTGTCTCCAAACCTGGCTCCTTGCAAGGATGAGGCAGAGCTCAATGATGCTGTGCTGCTGGCAAGGCACACTGGGTGATATTTAAAACTAATACCCTGATCAGATCTAATCAGCAGAGGTATTAGAATATTCATAAAGCTCTGAGCATTAACCCCCCAAGCCCCAGTGGGTGGAATATGTGTGGTTAAATACATAAATACATTCTGCCTGCACAGATTCTGTCCCAGTGTGAAGAGCAAAGTGTGACTTGCTTCTTAAGCTGCTTTGCAGAATTACTGCATGCTGCTGTCTTATTTTAAATATTCAGCAGGGTAAGCCTGAGTGCCTCTGTGTAGCCTGTTAATCACTTTGGAGTGCAGTGCCTCCTTTTGTAGCCTGACTTTGGTTCAAACTTTGTCCTGGTGCCATCAGACCACTGTCATGGGTTGAGCCAAGTCTTACAAACACCACAGATTCTCAGCTCCTTTTGGTGGGTTTTAAATCATCTGTGATTTTTGAGATCATATGCAGAAAACTCCTAATTTCTTCAGTCCTATGATTGGAAATGAATACATGTGTTGGTTCTAATTGCTTGTCTATTTTTGTGTGGTTTCTTCATAACAGTTTTGGTCCTGTACTGGCATAGCAATTAGTACTTGCATTTGGAATCTAAGCATTCCTGGGTAAGCAGCCAGTACAGAGTTTGTTTCACTTTACTTCTTTTAAATACTTTGATTATATGCAGCTTACACCTACTTTCTTCGCTGTAATTACCATGTGCTGTTATCCTCTAACAGAAGAAAGCACAGTTAATTCTTTTTTATTACTTTTATTTTTTAGAGCTATTTGGAAGACAGATATGCAGGCATACATTAAATGTGGTTCAGCTTGAATGAGTGTCACCAAATCCTCAATTAGAAAGTGGAGGTGCATTTATGCTTGAACAAAATGAAATAATTTTGTGGGTTTTCTTGCACAGTTGGCATACTGTAGGAGAGATTGCCACAGCCATAATGACAGGGAAGCTAACTGAGGTGATGTTTGTGAGATGCTATTTAGTTTCCAGGCCATTAATTGAGTCTGGAGAATATTCCAAGCTGATGCTGAGCAAAAGTAGTTACTCTTTCCTACTGTGCTGCACATAAAAGTGACCACCCATCCATAAGGTATCCCAGTCAGATGCAAGCCCATCCTGGTTGCCACCAGCAGGCTACTGGCAGCTCTGGAAGAGATGAGGACACTCCAGGTCAGGGTGCTGGTGGAGCTACATTGGCAGGGAGCTTCTGGAAAGCTTCTGCTGGCACCTCCTGAATTCAGCTTGCCAAGAGAGAGACAGGTTTTCACTCCCCAAGAAAGCTAATTAAACCTCATGGTTTAATTCTAGCTTTGATACCTGGAGGATGTCAGAATGTGCCTTCAAGTCTAACAGCTTACAGTAGTGAGGAAATGACAGTGGGTGTCAAAAAGCAAGCTACAAACAGAAGTTGACTTAAAATGACATTGTGGACTAAACAGCCTCCCTCATGTCTTAGAGGTGGGCTCTGTCATGTACAAAGGCACTTTTACTCATGAATAATTATCATTGCTACTTCCTGGCAATTTAAATACTGGCACTCCTGAACAATAGGGAAAATTGGCATCATAATTTCTTTTAAATGTATGTCTTACTCACCAGCACTTGACCACCTTTGTTCTGGACCGAAAAGAGGCAATGATTACAGTGGATGATGGGATAAGGAAGCTGAAATTGTTGGATGCCAAAGGCAAAGTGTGGACTCAAGACATGATTCTTCAAGTGGATGACAAAGCTGTCAGTTTGGTGGACTTGGAATCAAAGGTAAGGGCTGTGAGTGACAGGCTCATTTTCAGAGAGAGGGAAAAAGGGAGCGAGCAGAAAAACCATGTATGTGAGATTGAGGATTTTAATTAGCTTATTATCACTTTCCCTCTTTAGCTCCTGCAGTTTTCCTGAGATCAGGACACTGTATAGTAAGGAGGTATTTTGTGTTTTCTTTTTTTCCCCTCTTCTGACAGAATGAACTGGAGAATTTTCCTTTAAGCACAATTCAGCATTGCCAAGCTGTGATGAATGCATGCAACTACAATTCAATTCTTGCATTAATATGTAAAGAACCAACCCAAAACAAGCCTGATTTGCATCTTTTCCAGTGTGATGAAGTTAAGGTAAGATAACAGGGGAGATCTGCTATGACTTGTTTGAATAGGGGAGATTGTATGAATTGACCAGCACAGTGGATAAAGACAAATGAGCTGATTCATAGAAAATAAGTCTGTACTTTTATTCTTATAAAATTGCTATAAATTTAATGCACTTATGATATCAGCACTACTTATAGTATGTTAATAAATGTAGTGTAGTATGTATTGCAAAGGAGTAATCTAATATTTAAGCTGAATCCTTAGTGCATGTTCAAATATGACCTTACTGTAAATATTGGTTCTTGTACTCTATAGCTGCTAATTTAGGTTTGCAAATGTATAAAGCTCTGGAAAATGTCTATGGCTTGCCTTCACACTTCTGAAAAATCTGGTGTAAAAATAATTTGAGTTATCTCAAATTTATTTTGTAATCTGCAAAGAGCTTATCCAAGCCCTGAGTCTTTTACCTACTCTTTCTGCTCATTTTGTCACTGAACAATTAAACATTCTCTACATTCTCACCTCTCTGCATCTCTGCTCTGCTGGAAAGATCTTGAAAGGGAAAATCTTCCTGGCAGGAGGGGCAGAACAAGGAAAGAGATTGCTTGTCTCTGATGAAAATATTACCCTCAAGTGTAAATTATTTTTAATGTATTCTGCAATACTTGTTTATTTCTAAGGTTATAAATTTTGATTCTGTTATTCTCTATAATTCCAGGTGATAATTTCATGGGGATTTCTTAATTCCCTTGTAGTAGTTTGTATTATTGTCTTGCAACAACAGATTGTTAATCACACTGTGTGTAACAGTTTTGGAGTTAGTGTGGTGAGAGTGGTGTGAGGATGATTAATTATTGTGGGATTTGTTGCACAAAATTTGCTGTTCTAAAGGAAAGTGGGATCCTGTCAGAAGTTCAGGGGGTATTGTGTTAAATATTGGAGGTGTGTTTGGACCCACCTTTCTAATGTGTATTGTTGGTCTCTTTTTATTTTTCAAGTTGTTCCTCTGTGTACATATAAAAATGTAGAGTTCATAAGCTTGACTTGGAAGTCCAGTATTTCCCTTTATTTTGAAGTATTGTTTGATTCTGAGGCCATACCCTGGCGTTTTTTCCTTACCCATGAAACTTTTCTGGTTTTGAAAGTTTAGGTCTTTGTTGGCTTTTCCCTGCTTTTGTTAGAAGTGGCAAGCAACTCCAGGAGCCTCTGAAATAAAAAATAATTGAAATAATTTATTTGGGGCATTCTAACATTTTATATACATGAACAAAAAATTTAAATAGTAAATACCAAGAGTATTGGATTATTGAAATTCTTCTGGGTTCAAGTTCCTCTGGTCTCCTAAAGTTTTTTTCTATTAGTTCTGTAAATGGAAAGTATCACAACTATTCTGTAGTGCAATACATTACAAACTGAAAAATCCCATAATCTCCTTGAATCCTAAATTCAACAATGCCTTCTGGTCCTAGCAGAAGTTACATATTCCTCCCAAAAGGGTACACACTTCTGCATGATGAGGGTGCTAGGAAAGACATGGTCCTTGCAGAGTGAGCCAGACACTGACAGATTTGGGCTTTGACAGCCCTTGTAGGAAATTAATTTGTCAGCTGAAGGTACATAACAGCATTCTAAATCCTGTGAGAAGCTGTGACCTATTTAATGCAGGATCTATTAAAACAATGCTTTAGATGTGCATCAGAATTTCACTTGTGGGGCCACTGGTGGAGGCACAGTGCAGTTATGGAGTGGCAGGAACGTACAGAGCAGGGGATCTTCTGAAAAATTCATCTTGTGTTGCAGAGAGAAATTGGAGGCTGCCATTATTTCTGAAAGGAAATTGTATCATTGTCATTACAAGTTAGTTTCTTAATGCTTATGCTGCTGCCATTTATAGTAGTTTTGCTGCTTCTATATTTAGTAGATTTTCTTTTTATAGTCTGAGACAAACAAAATACTTGAGACAACCAAAATTTCCATATGCATAGGGAAAAAGTAGCTTATGCAATAGTGGTTGACTTGAGGTAATTGCAGCTGTTCAGACAAATTTGGTGTCTGGATTATGTTCTTGTGTGATGATAATGCTTGAGCCTGGAGTAAATAGTGACAAAAATACCAGCTCCCAGATTTTGTTCCCTTCTTTTTTTTTTTTTCCTTCATTTTATTATGTGTAACATAATTTGTCCCAGTGCTTTTAAATAAATGGGATTTGGTAAGGTATTCTCTATCAAAGGTGAGATATTTATTTCAAAGATATGGTTACAGTAGCTGATTCCTCATGTTTTCTGCTCCTGTCTCCTTAGGCTACCCTTATTCATGAAGATATTGAAAGTGCAATCAGTGACAGTAAAAGTGGGAAACAAAAGAAGAGGCTTGAAACACTGAGGTAAAAATCCAACTTCTTGGCATCAAATAGTGTGACAGCTTTCAGAAGCTCTCCAGGTCAGCCTGCTGTCTTTTGGGGTTTTTTGGGAGGCTTGAGCTTTTTTCCTTCTAGCTAATAATGTACTTCCAAAGCCATGTGTATTAAAGCCATATCTTGCTTTAATAATTTTCTCATCTTCTGTCCATTTATTGTGACAGTCTTACCTTTCCCAATTCTGCCTTTGTGATGGGAACAACTGAGATCAATTCCACTTGCCAGAGAATGGCATTTCATGTCTCAGTTCTGCATATGGGTCAAGTAGTTCAGAATTTGAATTAAAAAAACTCAAATTCCCCATAACTCCAAGTAAATAAGATTATGCCAAAAGCTTTTGGGATCTGAAGATGTTAAATAAAACATCAACTGAAGATGTAATAATCTTCCTGCCTGCCTGTTTAACAATGCTGAAGACTTCTTGTTTCCCTGGTAGCAAAATCTTCTCTGCCTGTTCAAAAATGTGGGGGAAAGAATCTGTTGGGTTCACAGAAGATGAATACAGAAATGAGATGTAGCAAACAGAGACATAAAAGCAAAGGCACCAATATATTAAATACTGAATGGTGATGGTAGTAGCTTGTAAGAAATTCAGTGTGTAACTGCATGCTGATAGTATCAATAATAATTGTGCTCAGATAGAGAAGTCTCTGCTGGACAAAAATTAGAATGAATGTATAATGGTTCTGGATACCTGTTAAATTCTGGTGTGCAAGTTATGAAGATTTCCTACAGGAAGGGGCACTCCTAGAAAAACCAAAGAGAACCTGAAGTGTGTCTAACTCTATTTGCAGGTTTAAAATGAAATAAATAGACTTTACCATTTGTGGGACTGTTGCAAACCAGGTATAAGCACCGAGAGGCAATCCAGAGGGACTCAAACACATTGGATGTGCTGGGAAACTAATGAGGTTTAATTGAGGAAAGAATGTAGGTCAATACATCTGCTGGGACAAATAATGTGAGATATCAGTCTCCCAGGGCTGTGAGGCCCAGGGGTCAAACGTGGGTGACAGTTCAGCACGGGCTCCCCCCTTTTGGCTCCTGTGCCTGCTGGCACTGGGTCACAGGGAGAGACCCTCTGCCCCTCTGAGGGTCTGGGGCATTGTTGAGGTGCTCTGAGGTTGTTGATGAGTGAAAGGGGGCTGGAGAAGGAAAAGCAAAGCAAATTTTTTGTTTTGTGGTTATTATAAGCTGTTCAAAGCCCAAACAATATTTGATGTTTTGTGGTCTTGTTGTTGTGTGCTGTGAATGAAATGGGTTTATAAAAGATGAATTTAAGGTGGAGATCTAGTTTTTAAATAGAGCTCTGGGGAAGGAGTGGGGGAGATATGTATGACAGGAGCTACTGGTTTTTTTCTTTTTTTTTTTTTAAATGTTGGTATCAAGCTGCAGAATGAATCCAAAGAGCTCTTTCCTTATAGAACTGGAAAATTGCAGGTGGGAACATTGGTATGTTTGTATCGAGATAGCATGAATAGGCCCCTGTCACAAAACACATCAGCCAGTGAACTTGGTTTTGTTGATAGGGTTTAAAGCAAAAGGTCATTCACAACTGGCCAGACTTAGAGGTCTAGGTACTTGATTTGTGCTGGCTGAAAGGTAGGTTCAAATCTTCTAATTTTCTCTCTTACAAAAGAAAAGTCCCACCCTTACGTGGTGGTAAAAATGCCACCTAATAAGCCCAAGCCACTGGATTATCTGTGTAAACAGGCAGGTCTGGTCATGCTCTTGGGGATTTCCTGGGTGACAAAGATTGCTGACTCCCACACAGAGTGGGTTTCCTGCTGTGTTCAGCATATTTGCACACCATGGTCTGGAGGTCTGCTTACACAGCGCGGTCTGCAGTCGAGGAGGTCCTTGTGAAGCCTCCTGGTTTCCTCTGATCAAGCACTAGAGAACAGAACATTTTTCCTTCCAGTGTCACTTGTCAGGATTGTTATGGGTTTAGGTCTTCAAAGAGCAGGGCAGTTGTTGGCTGCTGTAAACATGGTTATTGTAAAGGAACATTCTCAAAAGACAAAGAGTCCCAAGTGTTAAGGTCCACACTAAAAGCTTTTGGCATAGAGTCCCACATAGAGGTAAAGTCCTGGGCAGAGGCAGGCGAGCAGTTTTCTGGCACAGAATCCTGGGTACAGGCAGAGGCTGCAGCCTGGTACAGAGTCTCGAGAGGCAGATGCTCCCTGGCCTTTCTTCTTCTGTTCTTTTCCTCTTGTTCTTCCTCTTCTTTCATGTGGTGGTAGTGATGATGATGATGATGATGATGGTGGAGGAAGAGAGAGTGAGAGAGCTCTCACTGCAATGCACAGATTCTCATTTACAAATTACCCAACGAGCTAAAACCAAGAATCTGAAGCATTTCTTCTAAACCTATTGGAATTCTAGTTTATAATACAAAAGTTTATGCATAACTTGTGCATATAGCCTATCTGTTCTATCTGAAGAATGTAAGCAATATTCTTACTGTATTTTTATTATGTCTAGAGCTATGTTTTTGAGCTCTCCCTGCAGCTTGTTTTTGAAACTTGTTTTCTACACTAGATTCTAAGGCTTTTGCTCTTTAAGGCACTTAAAACACATTCTTACTTAAAACTAGGATTTATCCTTCTACTTCATATCTATGCAACTTAATAGTATTTCTACTTACTTAAAACTAAAGCTTGCACCTCTGTTTCACGTCTGTGCTAACGCATTTTGATAGCTTAATATAAATAATTTATTTTAATTTCTCTGAAGTTTTTCAATTCAAACCCTGCACTTTCGACCTCTCTCTGAGGAACTTGGAGAGGCCCCTGTTTTTCACACCCCAGCACGCTGTGGGCTCTCTGCTCTGCTCCCCTCTCTGTGCAGGATGATCTCCAAGGCTGACGCTGCCATCCCCCCGCCGCCGCGGGCGCCCGCCCCGGTGCCCCCCGGGACCCTCACCCAGGTGGACGTGCGGAGCCGCGTGGCCGCGTGGTCGGCGTGGGCGTCGGAGCAGGGCGACTGTGAGTGTTCCTGGGGCCTGCTGGGCTGCCCAGGAGCGGGGTTGGGTGGTGCTTGGCAGCAGCAGGAGGGATTTGGGAAGGACTTCCTGGCTGGATGCACGAGCGATTGCATAAGGTCAGCCCCGCGCCCTCGCTGGCAGCGGAATTCCCACTCTGGTTTGGAACGCCCCAAGCCACTGCTGCCTGCTCTGGGGAGCAAGGTCTGTCTGTCATAATCTGAATTGTCATTTACCCACCCCCTGGGTTCCTGGTCAGAGCTGCTTTACCTGTGCTTAGCTGGGTGTGGGTTCCAGGTGTTGATTTCTTGTGAAAGCGGTAACAGCAGCACAATGATGGTGATGCTCTCCTCAGCAGTAGGGCCAGATATTTTGGACAATTAAAAATAATGAATTGAAAAGTGACTTGAGATCAGCATTACTTATTACTTATTATATTTATCTTTATAATGGCTGCTTTGGCTAATTAGTTTGTTGGTTTTTTTTGTTTCGAGTTTGTTTTAAAGTCTTAACTAGGAAAGGCTGTAACTTTAACATTCCTAATGGGTTGGGATTTCTCTGTTTGATGGTTGTTTGTGGGTTTTTTACATCTAACATTTTGATCAGTTTTGTCTAAAAATAAAAGTTCTTTAGAAAGAATAAAGTTCCTCCTATAAAACAGACTAAAAAGGTTAGGATGAAGCCTCTTTTAGTTTGTTTTCTTGGGCTCTTCTAATAATAAATATTAAGACTGAACCATTAAAAAACCTTGGATTCCTTATAGTTTTAGTTTTATTAAACTATATCACTTAACTAAGCACACAACTATGCAAAGAAAACAACTACAAATATCCAGAGAAATCTGAAATGCTAAGAATTATTTAATCTATGTACCTACAGTATTACATCTGTTTTGAGTAAAGTCTGTCTTGTTCTTCTGATTGAGTTCTCACATCAGGAAACTTTAATTGGTTTAGTGTCTTGTGAGATCAACTGTGGATCTGAGTTCCTACAGTTCCTTTTATTCCGCTCAGGTGGATCTTTTCTAAAATGTGTTTACTGAAATCCCACCTGTTCACTAATGCAGTGCAGTACTTAGTGTAGATTAAAAATGCAAAACTTCTAATTCCTCAAAAATTTCACCCTTTCTTATTCTCAGAAGAGTCACTGACTCTGGACATTGTTATTTGAAAATATCAGTTCTATCACTTCATTCTCTCTTCTTTCTATATTTCCACACTTGGAATCCCTTTTTGCTAATAACTTTTTACATAAAAATTGTCTTCAAAGCCACTGCACTCTTTCTTCTTGCTTCTACTGGAGTAGCTTTCAGCATATTTTGCAAAATGGGATGATTCCTAATTACGTTGCATTTATAATCTGCCACTTTGCATTGGATTTTCTTTTATTTTTTAAATTTAAAGCCTGGTACCATACTTCTGCAATTAACTTCATTTATGCAGTTAAGTAGACTGAAAGCACCTACAGAAACTTTTTTTGTGAGCCCTGACAGGATCAGGCATTAAGGTACAAGATTTTCAGCTTATGTGGAGTCCTTGCAAAGGGAATTGTAGAGTTTAGTCCATCTTTTTCTTACAGTAGTGTACTTTAAAGCATAAACTGTATAGAAATTGTTATATACTAATCCCATAAATATGCATGTCTTATTCTTTTCTTCTCTCTTTGCAGATGAAAAGCACAGACAATACCCTGAGCAGGAAGAAACAGCAGAGATGATAGCAGCCAGGATTGACAGAGATGTTGTAAGTGAGAAGCTACAAATAATACTGCTTTGTGTCTGTGAAATTTTGCTACTCTCCTTTGTGTGAAGACTTTTCTCCACATGGGAAATTCAGTTCTGGAGAAAATCTTTCCAAGCAGCCTCTGCTGGTTGTGGTAGAGCTAAAATGAACAGGTGGCAGTTTCTTTTCTTAACTTTCTTTTTTAAAAAGAAAGCAAAACACACTGATGTTGATGACAAGTTTTCTGCTGTGAAGAGCTGGAAATATAAGTTGTAATTTTTTAAGTGGACTAATTTCAGCAAACTATGTAAGGATGAAAAAAAAATTCCATCAATTTAGCAGGACTTGGATGTGTGTAATACCTGGAAAATAAACATGATCATTTCTGAAGACAGGTGGACCATGTTTGTTTCTAACTTAAAACATCCCTGCAAATAAGCAACAATATTGGGCAGGTTCTATGGAATATGCAAGATGAAATATTGCCCCATGTGTCATTTGTAACTCTCCACTTCTCTCCTCTGCCTCTGCCTTCAGCAACATCAGAGGGTCTTTTGAGAAAAGCACATTGGGACTGCTGGATTGGTGTCTTTGTGTTTTCCCCCAGGGTTCATTCATTCTTCTCCTGTTGCTCTTTGAAATCAATTCTTCAAAGAGCTCTTCTCCACAAACAGCTTAATTTGTAGAGAGCTTCACCAAATAGCTCAGTACTTAGTACTAAAGGAGATTATGAAGTTATACTCTATATGAAAATGCTGTCCATTCAAATAATTGCTTTTTTTTTTGTGTGCTCTCAGCAAAAATGTAATGTGGAAGTAAATTGTGTAATTGCAATCTGAACTTAACTATCTTGTTACACATATTTTGAAAACTTCAGTGGGCCTACGTTTAAAAAAGCAGATTAAATAAAATACTTTACAGCCATGTAAATTTAAAAACACAATATGGAATGTTTAATTCCAGCATATGGAATTTGTTCCAAGGAAGCTATTGGTGTCTGGACATTTCAGTTTCTGGAGTATTTCTGATATAGATTCTGTAGAGAAACAGTTACTTTTCTTTTCTCCCATAGCAAATTCTGAACCATATTTTGGATGACATAGAGTATTTTGTTACCAAACTGCAAAAAGCTGCTGAAGCATTTGCTGAACTTTCAAAGAGGAAGAAAACTAAAAAAAGTAAAAAGAAAGGACCTGGAGGTAAGAGTTCATACTGCACACAATTCTGTTTCTCTCAGGATCATTGAAAGAGCCAGGAAATGTCTTTTTGTGTGGTTTTTCTTAATCAGTGTAGCAGTTTTCTCTCAATTTGAGCTCAAAGGTTCCTACACAGTATATGCTTAGAGGGAAACCTATGAAAATAATTTGCTTGAAGTCAGTGGGAAATGTCAAATTAGAGATGTGAACTCAGAATATGCTCCTGCCTTGGTTCTATATTTACAAAATTCTATAAGATGGTAAATTTATTGTGTGTTTTGTTGTTTACTATATCTGGAATATTTATGGAAGCTATATAGATTTAAACAGGTGTGTAAAAATCTCATTTTGTTCACCAGAGGGTGTTCTCACTCTTCGTGCAAAACCACCACCTCCAGATGAATTTGTTGACTGCTTCCAAAAATTCAAGCATGGCTTCAATCTTCTGGTAAGTGACAGCAGTTACTGGTCTGAGATGAGAGCCAGGCCAGGGCTGGCCACCTCTGGGCTACCTTGGCCTCTGAGCTTTGGGATGCTGACTCAGGTTCTCTACACTGTGGCTAGATGAGCATATTTAGTGTTCAGCACTATTGTGCTTCTTCCTTTCCTGGTTCTTTAAAGCCTTTTATTTGGGAAATTTGCTTTTTGAATCATAGAAGATTTCTTAGGAAGGTCTGTGGGGCTCACAGCTCTGTTGAGTGTTTGCCAGCATCACCAGCTGTGGCCTTAATTTGATTTTTTTCAGCCATGCCCATCAGACTCCCTGTGCTTGTTGCCATCATTACCCAGGACCTTCTGGCCTCAGAATGTTCCATCCAACAAACTGCTGTCTCTTTATAAGTTCTCAAGAAGCAGAGATGATAATTCAAGAGCCTTCTGCTGGCATCTCCTCTTCTGCAAGTGGAAGTCTCCTATTCAAGGGAGGCAGCACGTGGGACACCCCCAAACATTTGCTGTCAGACACTGACTGTCCCTTCCAACTGCTGGGGAGGCTATGCCAGTGGGGAAAACTGCTCTTGGATTCACTGAGTCAAATCAGCTTCTTTCTTCCTCCTGGGAAATGAATTCTGATTGCAGGAAATATTTAGGCATGTGAAAAATATCTTAAAAAAAAACAACAACAAAACAAGCTGCATCAAGGTTGTGGTTCTGATCTTAAGGGATTGCTGTTTTGAGGGAGCATGAATATCTTGGAATGTGTTTACCCTTCTCAGAAAAAGATGGAATGTTCAGTGTTTTTTTCCATTCTTTCTACTACATTCTGCATTTAAATCAGTTTTTTACCCAAGAACAAGCTGTGCATCTTTGAGTCTTTCTCTTCTGTGCAGGAGAAGTCACAGCTCTTTGATGCTCAGCAGCATCTGGGACCTGGTTCTGGTGTTGCTTTTGAGGAGCTGTGCTGTGACAATGCTTTAACAATGCTCCTGCTTTGCTTCAGCAGGAGCAACAAAGCCTGAAATTTGTGTTTTATGTCAGGCAAGGAGAACTGCATAAAATGAAGAATCTGGTTTAAAAAGAAAAGGAATAGCTAGAAGAATAGAGTCTTCAAGTAGAATGGAAATAGTTTTAAAGCCTCATGCTGGAAAATGCCTACTATCTAGAATTGCCTGCCATCTGTCAAAAGCTCTAGATAGACTGGGACTGGGTTGTTACGACTGAGGAACAATATAGAGGAAGTTATTAGAAGCAAAAACACATTCTCCTCCTCCTCCTTTCTTCATTTGGAGGGACAGTTGGATGCAAAAGCATAACAAGGGTAGCCAGAAGCAGTTTGAGGAACAGATGGCAAGATGCAATAGGAACTACTCTAATTCTCTAAAGCACATTTGGGCTACTTATTTATGGAGCCCACAAAGCCAATGGGTGATCAGTAGATAAAAGAAATTCTCCAAGGAGCTCTGTCAGTGAATTTTAATGGTTTGGGGTTTTTAGAATATTTTTTTTTGGTGGTGTTTGGTTGTAGGTTGGACTTGATGATCTCAGAGGTTTTTCATAGAAATATCTTATTGTAACAGATAAAGTAATAGATGAAATTCACTATTGATGGATGTGATAGTCATGGACTGGTGGGGAAAAAATCACATATATAGAACAAATCAGAACAAAATGTTGATGTAATAGAGATCCCTGGAAGAAAGACATCTGTGTTCAGTGTGATCAACCAAGTAAATGGTAAAAACCATCAGGGGAAAAAAAAGACAACAGAACATGAACAAAGAGCATCAATTCACCATTATGTTACCTGGTCTGATTTTTTTTGCCAGTGTAGCCAAACTGAAGAAGGTCCAGGGTAGCCAAGAATGCTTCAAGGAAATGCTTCAACTTGGAAAAGACCAGATTCAGGAATGCCATAATAAATCTGTTAGTGGTTATGAGCATTGCTAGAAAAAGTGAGTTGAGAAGGACAATTTAGTTTTATTTGGACAGTTTGCAAAATACCCATGGAAGTAAGAGCTGTCAGATTTCCAAAGGAGATGTTTCTTCACAAAGCATGTAATTTGGCTGTCAAACTTCTTGTTTTGCACAATAGATGCTAAAATGTACATGGAGTCAAGAGCAATGGGATGGATGAGCACTTGCCCTTAGTGGATGTTGCAGGCCAGGCAGGGATGGCCATTCTTATGTGAAGTATTTATTGTCTCAATAGTTAAATGTTTCCTGAAATGCACCCTTTGTTTTCTTCCTTCAGGCCAAGTTGAAGTTCCATATCCAAAATCCTAGTGCAGCTGATCTGGTTCATTTTCTCTTCACCCCACTACATATGGTAAGGTTTTACAGTTTTCTAAGTGTTTACCTTCAGAACTCTTGTATTTATATGCTCTGTAACCTTTTCAATTATTACAAGATTGAAATGTTGTGTAAGTAAGTAAGTAAGAAGAAATGTTTGTATCTCAGGATGAGGTTTTCTTTGAAAAATAATTTATATCCTTTTCTGCGTATTTTTCCTTCCATTAAATGTATTCATTTAAATCATCTTCAGCCTTGTGTTACACTTTGCCATTATAACTTTTAACTAGCAATAAAAAATTGAGGTTCTCTACATAATGCAGGAGGAGAGTTGAAAGCATATTTAATGGAAGTATGTGTGGCTTTGATCAGTAAAGCATAAACACTGCCTAAATAAAAAATGGTTGGTGACCAGAACAACAGTTCTCCAGCAATAAATAGTTCAGGTAATTTGTAGGACATCAAGACACACTGTTAGATTCTCAGAGGGGTTTTTACTTCTGGGGGCTGTTTTTGTGAGCAGTGACTGTTTCCTAGCAGCACTGTAGATATCCTAAATTCACAGTCACCTCCTTACTGACAACCTGTATGTTCTTGGCATTATTTTTTTTTAATCCTTGGATTTAGGTGGTGCAGACAACAGGAGGCCCAGAGCTTGCTAGCACAGTGCTCAGCCCCCTCCTGACAAAGGACACCATAGACTTCCTGAGGTACACCATCACCAGCGAGGAGGGACAGCTCTGGATGTCCCTGGGTGACTCATGGACCAAAGCCAGGTGAGAAAAAATCCTCAGGTACTACTAGAGAACATTCTCTAAAATCAAGTTTATTGACATGGTTATCCAGCCCCCCCAGTAAATTCAATATTATTTTGTTAGGATTTGGACTCTTGAGAACAGTTCTTTGAAGGTTTTGGGAAGGAACTTGTTAGCTTAACTGGGATTTGAGATCTCAAGGAGAGACAAAATGCAGAGAGAATTTTTGTTTTTGTCAGTGATATCCAGAACCTCTTGACATAATTTTCTGCAGCATCTTTTTCTTAAGTGTCCCTTGCATGTTTCCAGCTGTTTTTCACCATTTTTCCAGCCCATCTATCTGGACTTCATTAAACTATTTGAAAATGCAATAAAGAGTGACAAAATATTGAATAATAGCTACAAATGTCTGTTTTCAATTTCCAATAATTATTAAAAGTTAAAATTTGGATTAGTTTGAAATTAGATGAATTGAATATGCAAAAGAAAAATCTGAAATTAGCAAAGTGCATTTCAACTCTATAATTTGTGGCAGATAAGTACATTTGATGATGATGAAGTTATGCAATCACTTGGCCTGGAAATGCACCATGTTTTTTGTGTTTATTCATCCTTGCTCTTAAATTTCAGATTGGAACACAAATGTCTACCAGATGGATTTTGTTTTTATTAATGATTTTATTAATTATTTGGTTGATTAAAAGTTATAGGAAGTTGCATTGAAGGTGTGGAAATGGCACTGAAGCCCTGTGCAGGGAAAATGGATCACTGGGCAAAATAACAGGCTTTTTGTCTTGGGAACTACTCTATTAGTTTAGTTGATCCTGAAAAAGGGTAATGGGAAGAGAAATAGCTCATGTTTGGCAGTGAAGAATAAGCACTTAAAATGGAGTTGGCTGGTCTGTGCAGATTAGAATTGATCTCAGAATCCAGAGGCACCCTGGAGTGGGATGCAGCAGGACAGGGGAATGATAAAATCAGGGATTACAGGCCAAGCCCTGTAATTCCCATTGCTGACTGCCCATGTGACTGGCAGCATTTGTCCCCTGCTCTGAGCAGTGTCAGCAAGGAGCCTGTTCAAAGGCTGCAATGCACATTCCTGACTCTGCTTCCACTGTGAAGCACAGTCATTTATGCTGGGGGACAGAGTGCTATGTGGAGTGCAAAGGCAGAGCAGCAAAGCATTAATTTAGGTGTTTGGTGTTACAACAGAGAATGCTAATAGAACTTTGAAAAGTAGTACAGTATTTTATAAAGATCTATATACTATAAAATAGCCAATGTGATGATAATTCTTGTTCCTGGAGCATGTAGAGTTGGGTGGGGTTTATGCCTGTAAAAGCTATTGTTTGGGTTTTTTTCTATTTTCATGTAGCTAGGCCTCCTAAGCTTCCATGCTTCATACCTGCTTTCAGGTGTTCTTACAAAGCTGGCTGTTCCTCTGAAGTCTTTTGTTGGTGGTTTTACACAAATAGAGAACTGCAATATCTTCCCCCATTAAAACAAGTCCTGTATTTGCTTTGACTGATTCTCCTATTACACATCCTTTGCTATAAGGCAGAAGTTTGTTGTGTTTTAGCACTGGAGCAGCAAACTCCTTCTGTAGGGCACTGCAGGGAGGATAGTTGAGGTAAATAAATGTGTTCTGCTGATTCTCTCTGTTCTAGCAAGATTCTGCCTGTATACTAATAAAACTACTATGCTCTCCTCTATACTAATAAAAATTCTAAAGCATTTCAGTTTATGGGAACTCTATGGAACCAGCATTCCTGTACCTTTGACACAGATTTCTAATTTGCTTTTCACACAGAGCTGAATGGCCAAAAGACCATTTCATTCCCCCCTATGTGCCCCGTTTCCGAAACGGCTGGGAGCCTCCCTTGCTCAATTTCATGGGAGCTCCAAAGGAGCAGGAGCTCAACCATTTGGCTGAGTCTGTGGCCAACGTGGCAGAGCAGCAGAGGAAGCAAGAGATGAAGAGACTGTCAAGTGAGGTAAGCTACTGCAAATTAACACCAACCCCTTCCTTCCTGAGGACAATATTCTGGGGAATTCCTGGAGTAACCATGCCCTGGCCCCTCTTCTGTCAGTGGAAGTTCTTTACACTTCAGTGTAAGTTATAGGAAACCAAATACCTGCTCAGCCACCAAAAATGCAATTAGGAAAATGTTTTTTTTGCCTACTGCTGTCCTTGAACTTGTGCATTTCCCTGCCTCAGCTGGGAGGACAGTCCAAGCCCCTAAGGTTCAGTTTGATTGAGCTCTGCTATCAGATCCCATCGATTTTGAGAATAAACACTTTGGGCAATGTTCAGACCCAAGTGTTGTCTATTTGTATGAGGAGTTCTGTGGGGTTTAATTGCTTTTCATAAACCCCCAGTCCCCTAAGCAAGTGTCTCTGGGTCCCACATCAGACACCTGGAGGCTGAGATTAGGTGAGAAACTTTTCTGTGGCCACATCAACAGAGATAAGAAAAAAAAAATTAAACAAAAGCAAAAACAAAGCAGGAGAAAACTAACAAAAAAAAACCCAACAAAACCACAACAGTCCAGGCTTAAAGATTTGGCAAATTCTGGTGAATCTCAGCCAGTCCAATTTGTGCAGCTGGATGGTATAAGGAAAGGATATAAAATCAGTTATTTCAATCCCATAATACTCACAAATGAAGTGTTAAGCTTGGTCTTGTTTTTGGAAATGATGATTAAGATCATTCTTGCCTAGAAAGCAGTGTGTTGATGCTGAATTTAGGATGGACTTTTATGGTTTTGAAAAAAAATTTTAAAAAAATCCAAAAATCTTGAATATTCTTACATATGTGCTTGTGATAAAGTATTATTATTTCCCTAATTAAAATCCATAATTATACCAACTGTCACACTCCTTTTTGCATTTCTTCATGGGCTATAGCCATATTCAGTGAGGGTGTGACACGAATGAGCTTTTTCATATGATGATCTTGCAACAGGGTGATAATTTTACTTCATTTCTTACACAGGCTTAGTGTTGGTTGGGCTGGAGGTTTGTGGCTTGAAGTGTGTGTCCAGAACAGAAGCTCAGAGTAGTTTTACTGTGTGTGTGTCCAGAACAGAAGCTCAGAGTAGTTTTACCATGCAGTTTATGTCCAGAACAGAAACTCAAAGCAGTTTTACCGTGCAGTTTATTTCAAAGCAGTTCAGGCATTGTTTATAAGCTGTGTTGCTGCAGTGCTATCTCAGAGATGACACGGCCCTTGCCCCAGAGAACTGTTTTTTCTCAAGAACATCCTCTGCAATATTAATGCAGCAGGACGACTCGGGATGGAAATTCCTTTATTCTCATCCGTTTGATCTCCGCGCTTACGCGCCTGAAACGCACAAGTTATTAACTTTTCATGGCAGAAACCCTGGGCACCTGAGGATGGGGGGATGCTGGCAGGACCCCTGGGGTGCTGGATGAAGAGCAGGGGGGGATGACACTGATGCACTGGTGCCTTTTTCCCTTTTTGTCTTGCAGCCTCCCAGCGTTCCCGACTACCCCCCGGCGGATGGGTATGCATTCAGTAACACGGTGTACAAGAGAGGGCCTCTGCTGGACCAGGGGGCAGCTGTGGCTGCCTTTAAGCAAACTGTTAGCCGACATGTAGATAGGTAACCCTGCCCTGCCAGCAGCCCTGGGCTGTGGAAAACTGTCCCCACTTCTTGCTCCTGGGGTGGCGGGGTCTGTGACTGCCTCTGGTGGCGTTGTCTCTGCTGGGGAAGGGATTCTGTTTATTCTGCTTTTCTTATCTAAAGTGTATCATTAAGACTCTTTTTGTATGATTTCTATGAAATATCCTGTTTATCTGTGATGTTAAATTGCTGCTTTTGTCAGAATGACATGGTGGAGTTCCAGTCCAATTGCAAGCACAGGATCCACCCACTTCGGTTCAAATTTTAGTTCTGATTTGTTTCATGTTTAAATACGCTCTTTGCTCTTTTCAGAATTACAAAGAATCCCAAGTCTGCTCTGAGATTCACCTGTCCTCCTTTTGACTGATTGTTTGATTTTCTTAGCTGCTCACTTCATGCTCTGTCATCTCCTGCTTTTTGTTTTCTGGCCGGGTGTATAAATACACAGAACAGTGCCACCCTGTCTCTTCAAATGTTACAGAAAATGCTCTGAAATGTTTGCATAGCAAACAGTGTCTTTTTGCACATCCTCTTTCACCCCCTTCATTTTATCCTAAAACTGAAAAACTTTTCAAGATGATATGCAGTGATCCTTGGCCTTGTCTCTGGGGAGAATTTATACCAGCAGAGACTGTGGAAGCAGATCAGTAAAGAAGCATTGGAATTGCTCTAAGTTAAAAATATTCCATACACACTTTATGAAAAGTATTCTGTATTATGAGCCATGGAAGATGTTCAAGCTAAGTTTTGGGGATCAGCCTGCTGATTAAAGCAACTTCCATATAACTCTTTTGATGCAAACCCTTTCAGAATCCCTAATTTTGAGCCATGTGCTAAAAGATCCTGTTGTTTATCTGCATGCAAGCCAATTCCCATGTGGTGTGCAGGTTGAAGACAATTATTTTCCTGAACTTTGGTTTTATTCTTCATAGAAGCAGCAGCAGAGTAGTCATCTCTTAATTGTTTCCTCAGACTTGGTTGCCTGTTGCATTCTTGTCTTGGGACTATTTATCTTGAAATCTAGATGATCTGCACTCTTAATTCCTTTCCCTGACCTGTAATGTGGTAAGACCTGTTTTGTCCTTCCAGACTAAGAATATTCCATGCAAAGGTTTTTGCCTCCACTTCAGTTTTAGAGGAAGAGTCACATCATTGGCCTGTTGATGATATCAAGGGGTCTGTCTAGAACTGAAAGAGTTACCACTTTGTGGCTGGTGAAGAGAAATGGGTGTTTCTAAGAAGCAGTGAATGAAAGTGAAATTAGTCTTTGGAAAGCTGTGGAATGAGAGCTGCTGTAGTGGTGCCTGTTTCTCACCACTGATGTAAGACACTCCCTTGGGTGATGCAAATAAAGTGTCAGAATCTTAGACATTAGGTATTTCAGGAACTCTGATGCCACAAGAGCACTGAATAATTTTTCAGCAAGTTTTGTGCTGGTTCAAAGTAGCTGTTTTGTGCTGTGTAGTTTGGCTTTCACTGACATTTGAAGAAAAGCTCTCTGAAAGTCTGTGCAGCCTCTAGGCTCTCAAGCAATGTACAGTGAAGAGCTCAGGCCTGAAATTATGGTATATCTGATATAGGCAGTAAGAGACACAGTGAAGGGTGGATGGAGGGAAATGATCAGAATATTTGTGCCCAGAGTAAACTGGCTCATTAGGCTGGGCTTGAAGAATAGGGTCTCTTCAGAAGCATGCATCCATTGTCTGGCCCATGTTCTGGGCTGAGTCAACTCTTGCTGAGTCAAGTAAAACTAAAATGTAGATATTTAAAAAAATTCTTCCTGAGTTATATTTTTTGAAGGAATCAGGATAGTTAGGTGTGGACAAAATAAGAGCAAGCAATTATTGAAATGATTTTGGAAAGGCTGCTTAAAAGTAAAAGTACTGTCAGAGCTACATTAGTGATATCTCTGAAATACTAAGAAAGAAAATCAAAATTATGTGAATTTTAAGGGGGTAGCAGGAAATATTGATATCACTCACACATTGTTCAGCCTTGTAACAGCTATTCTGCAGGCTGGGGGTCATCCCCTGCTTTTCACTCTCTCTTTAAGTACTGTTAGTGCTTTGTCTTTCTTTCAAAATAATCTTCCAATCTAAATTTGATTTTTCTTGGTTCTGCTCTTCAAGTCAAGTGAGACAGTTCTCCACAGCCATACAATAGCCAGGTAGCTGCTGGATTGCTCAGGCACAACTGGAACCCAGAGTAACACAGCAACAGCAGCAGCAGCAGCAACCACCTGTGTTCATATCCCAGAGCTGTGACCTTGTACTCTGCATTTCAAACCATGGATTGCTTTATGTTTTAATTAGCTGTTTGCATTTATTTATTTATTTATTTATTTATTCATTTACTTTCATGTTTTGTATTTATATATGTTCATTTATTTATTTGTCCATGCAGGGTTTTTTGTTTGTTTGCTTTCTTTACTGTCTGGTATGGGTTTATGTTGTTGGGTGCAATTTGCAGCAAGTGTATAAAGTTACTTTTTGAGGGGAAGAGGGACTTCTCAATTGAAAAAGTGTTATGTCAAAGAAAGTAGTAGCTCTTTAACCAAAGGCACTCTGCTCAGCTCTTTCCTCATTGAAACAGAAAGATTCAGAGCTTACTGTGATATGCCCTGTTCTACAATGAATTCTGTGTGTAACTGGCAAAGAGTTATTTCTCATTCTTAATTGACAAAGTGACTTGAAGTTGTTAAAGTTGATGGTATTTTATGGTCAATTAAGAAAACTGATAGTTGAAAATTTTTTAGAGTTTAACTCCATTAGTATTGATGACAAAAATTTATTCATCTATAATGTATTAGAAGCAACTGTGATGAACACTAGAAGTACAATTTCAAACAAAGCCCAAGGTATCAATTATATCCTAAGTATAATCTTTTGTTTATATGGCAAATGACTGTTTAACCTTCTGTAAGAAAACTAACTAAATATAAAGTACCTGTTTATTTTGAAACAATAGCACCTGCTAATCTAGGTTGTTATCATACATCTTCAAGCAGCAAGCTGATAAAGATTAGCAGTTCTTGAGGTCTGTGTATTTCAGCCACCTCTTTATTTTATTTGTACTTTTTTTGGCACTTAAATCAGTGTATTATGAATAGGTAGTTCTACAGCAGCATCATATTATGGTTGAGAGGTTTTTGCTTTAAAAATGTTTTGCAGATTATTCAAAGAGGACACTTTGTAGTTTTAGTTGCTTGACTGCCTCGCTGAACAACAGTCTGGTCTTTGCTTTGCAGAAACTATGAAGCACATAATAAAACACAGGGCAAGAAATATGCCAAATGCAAGTACGAGTTCGTGGCAAGGAACAACAGTGAGCTTTCTGTCATGAAAGAAGAGATTGTGGAGGTAATTTTGTTTGCAAAGACAACACACAAATTGCTGGTGCTACTCAAAGCTGAGGGTACCTTTCCTGTGGACAGTGTGGCTTTCCTTAATGTTTGCTTCCATGTGTTTGACTTGTCTGCCTGGGTATGGAAAGTTCACTTAATTTGTTTTGCATCAGTTTTGCTGACTTAGGAAGGGTGCTGTAGAGATCCGTGCTCAAAATACACTGGCGTGTTCCTTCCACCTTCTCTAGTGTGGCTTTTAAATATTAAGTAGTGTTTAAATAACTATCTGTGTACACACAGGGTATAGTGAAGGACTGTTCTTTCCAAGAGGATGTGGCACCATAAAAGTGAGATACGTTTGGAAGGGAGGGAGCAACAAAGTGAGAAAATGCTGAGTATGAGAATGTGGGGCAGGCAGTCTGGCTTCTGACAGCTCCTGGCCATCCTGCTCCCATTCCCTGTTTACTAAGAAGTGTTCTGTCTCCAAATGTGTGCTCCCCCAGAGCTGCCTTTACTTGGTTTATTAGTAATTATTTATTCCTTTTGTCAACAGCATGTGGGTTGTAGAGATGGCAGCATCTCTGTGCAAGTATTTGATTTCTGTTCCACTGTCTGATCCAGCACATCCCTGGGTTTTACAGAACTTCATTACACACTTTAATATTCTTTCATGAGAGACCCATTTTGAAAAGTGCAGTAGAACTATGTGGAATTAATGATGGTGAGAACCAAGAAAGATGCAGGGGTTGGCAGACACAGAAATTGGCAAAGTTGTGGTTTTGTTTTGAAATGATTCACAGCCTAAGTACTGGCAGGGGGAAAGTCAGAAAAGAGATGTAAGTAATGTACCAAATTATTTCAGATTCTGGACGACAGAAAGCAGTGGTGGAAGGTTCAGAACAAAAGTGGCAGCACAGGCTTTGTGCCAAACAACATTTTGGACCCTCTGAGGAGCATGGAAGGCAGCCAGGGATGGCCAGAGCCTGCCTACACCCGCACCATCCAGGTACTGTCCATCCTGGCAGGGAAACCTCCTTGGGGAGGGTCAGGGTGTGCATGTGGAGCAGGGAGAGAGCCACAGCAAGGCTGAAGTAACTCTGTGTTCCACTGGCATGTCACAAATAATTTACATTGCCTGTAGTGGCTGATTTTCTGTATTTCACAGAGAATACAGTTAATAGAGACACAGCAAAATGTTTTACTTCAGTTTATTTTATCCTGCTTATTTGCTTAGAGGTGGTAACTTCAGTCTCCTAATGGATGTGTATGCATTTATTTTAATTGCAAAAATCCTTTGTGAATTGATAGCTGTTGATGCCAAAGAAGGAGTTTGAATTATTTAAGGTAGGGTCATCTTTGTTTTTCCTAGAAGTGTGAACTCTAGCTTTTCCTTTTGGTTTCTGTCTTTGTGTGTCTCTATTCCAGTCTCAAATTTATTTAATTATTGTAATTTTTGAGTCATAAAAAGGAGGTATATTTGCTTTTGAATTCACAAAGCAGGTATTTTTCAATTACTATGTCTGTGCATCAATAGTAGTCTATTATCCTGACCTAATTTTAATTTTCTTTCTTTCATGTAGTGGTGTAGAACGAGTATTTTTGTTGTTGTTACTTCTTTTATATGTTGAAGAGAATTACAGGGTAAATTACTTAAAAAAAATTCTTACATCAGCACAATTAGAGTATATACAGTATATATAGTATATGTAGTATATATATCTCCAAGTAAGGATATACAGGATAAGGTTGTAATACATACTTTTAGACAAAATTTAAGTGGGTTAGAGGCTGCCAAAAGAAGAAGTTATTTTTTCTAAGACCTCTTTCTTTCTTTTTTTTTCCTTAATGATCTTGAAAGTTTAGGCAAACAAGTTTGGATTAAGCAGAAATTCCAGGTCTGCCTCTAAATCATACTTTTAAACCAAATTTCTGTTGAAGCTTGAAGTTTAATAATTTAATCTAATCTAATATTCATTTGTTATGTCTGGACCTTCCAGCTGATGACTATAAAACCAAGAAATGCCACAATGTTTTGCAAAATAATGTTGTAGAACTACCTTGATCTTGGTGGGCTTCAATCAGACCATTTCTGAGTTTTCTTGTCCCAAATTGTTTGCCTGGAACATCTTGACTCATTCTGCATTGCTTATGGATTTGCCTGTCTGTGAAGTGCAGAGTGCATCTAGAGTGCTTTTCAAATCCTGATTTAAAACTGGGCTTGGTTTTTCCCTTCCTGTGCATGTTGTTTTGTGTGTTTGAAATTTGCCACCGAGTCCTGAGCAGGCTGAGCACAGTTTCAGTCGGGGTTCTCACCCCATCCCTCTGTAATGCACTGCAGGGTTTGCAGTTTTGTTTGAAATAATGACAAGGCATGGCATATAATAAAATAATCATTTCCACAAAGCATTCTCCATGGACCTATGAAAATTAGGGTCAGGGGACACCATTTAAGATAAGTTTGTAACTTTGCCCTCTGGCAGGTTATTCTACAGCTTGATCATATTCAAATGTGAGTTTGAAACATTGTGAAATTATTTATGAATATAATGAATTGCACAGGATAAATGAAGTCTTCACCAAGACATGTCAGTAATGGTGTTTTAACTTTGTGGTGATTATTACCATTTTAGTACTCCTAAGCATTCTCATTTGTCTGTTTCCCTTTGATGGACTTCATTTGGGAAGTGTTTGCATAACTCCAATTTATTTTCACAACAGTACTGAGACATTGCACCTATTTCAGAGAGAACTGGGGCTTGAAGGGATGAATGTCTTGCCCAAAATCATACAGGAGAACTTGTGGGTAGAGCAGTGCTGGATCCCAAAAATCTGGGGTTTTTAACTTTCTGTGCTTTCTGGCACTGACCCCCTGGAGAACACTGCTTTTTCCTGAGGCCTTGGAGAAGGCTTCCAAATTTGAGTGATGGAGTTGAAATCACATGTGTGTAATTAAATAGAAGGGTGTGATTTAACATGGTGAAGAGCTTTAAATTTAAGTTTTTAGAATATAGTAATAGGTATGGAACAAGATGGAGGATTTTGGGTGGTTTCTCTTTTTGGTGTTGATCTTCTTCCTTCTTCATGCCTTCAAGTAGTGGTTTTTAGTGGATGGTTAGTGCTGCACTGCAGGTCACAGGAGTTTGGCTATTGGGTCAAAAGAATAAATAATGTAGGTGTTAATACTCTATTGGACAGTTTAAGAGACCTTTTAAGTAGCTAAATTCAGCTCCATTTTGCTCACTTTTAGCTGGTAGCTAGAAGTGTTGCAGAAGTTTCTGTACTTTAGATAACATTTAATAAACTACCAAGCCTGAACACAAGAAAATTTGTCTCCTTCCTGTTTTTAATCCTGGCTCTGAGTGAAGACAGAAGAAACTTCAGACCAGACACTAATTAGGTGCTGCAAATACCACCCCTTACAGAGCAGGAAGTCAGAGTGGTTCCTGTCAGAGCCTTTGGCAGACCCTGCACAGGAGCAGGCTCAGTGCCTGCTGCTGTGCAGCTTTTGCTGCTCTCCCAGGTCACATTCAGCTTTCAAAAAACCTGCTTTCAAGTGGCCTGGCTGCTGTGGCCACCTGCAGATAGGTGTTACATGCAAGGGCAGTGTCTTCCTTGACAGACTAATAATTTTCACTGCTCTGCTCACCAAAGTGTATTTTAAAGTTATTAGGAAGAATTAAGAATTCCATTGAAAGAGAGGATTTTTTCACCTGATTATGCTACAGACACTCCTTTTCTGAGAGATGGATACCTCATTATCACAATTATTCTCAGAGCTGCAAAGTTTATTCTGCTCTCATTCTGTTCCCTTGCCTATTGACCTCTAAGTCCACACATTACTTTAAATCCTGATTTTTCACCCAGTTGTTTTCAGGATCCAGGTCCCAAAAAGTCACTTGAAAACACTGAGGTGATACTAGCAGGACATTGCCAGAAGCAGCCCCGTGATTTAATTATCTTTGTGAGTCAGTCTGTAACATTGTTTGTCTTCTGGTCTGTTGAATTAGTTCCAGGAAACAGTATTTTTGCTTGTTTGGTTCTTTTATACTTTTAAGAGAGCATTTTGTTCAATTCTTCTATTGTTTATCAAAGTTTTCTGGAGT
>WBND01000329.1:808920-866928 GCA_013398595.1 Tychaedon coryphoeus
ACCTGTGAAACAATTCAGCATAGCATTTCCTATTGTCTGTGCCTTTTATTGTCTTTGTTTTAACGCTCTTGAGAATGAAATTTGAAGAACTTAATCAAAGTTTTCTGGAGTATTGGTAATTTAATCTGGTTTTGGTTTTTTGGGGGGGTTTTTTTGGTTGTTTTTTTTGTTGGTTGGTTGGTTGGTTTTTTTTATTGTAAGCCAATACTGGTATTTCACCATCCTATTATATATGAACATAAAGAAGTTCCCAAGAACTCTGATTTCTTAATTTGTAAAAGTATTGCTGGTGAACCTGTGAAACAATTCAGCATAGCATTTCCTATTGTCTGTGCCTTTTATTGTCTTTGTTTTAACGCTCTTGAGAATGAAATTTGACGAACTTAATTAGGATAGAACTGTGTATCTTGGTGGGCATGTTAATTAACCTCCTGACACCCTTTTTGAGGTGAGACAGTTATATTATCAGTGATGTGAACAAAATCCCTAGGCAGAGAGCAAATGTTTAATAAACACAGTTTGTCCTTTTTTTTTTTTCTTTTTAAGAAATGGGGACTAATCCTAGCTAATAACAATATGAATAAGTAAATTCTGCTTAAATTTCCTGTAAATTCAGTAAAACCACAAAGAGCTGCTTGGGTGGTTTTTAATGGGATTTTAGTAGGCAGCTGTTTGCCTAATAGCTGAACCTACCAAAGTAAACTGTGGCAAAAGACCCTGCTTAAAATTTTCTCCTCCAATCTTGGGTACCTCCTTGGCCCTTTTGGCTGAGGATGAGTGATTGGTTCTCTCTTGTCCCTTCAGTGGAGTCCCAGGAAAAGATCCAAACCACAAAACTGAGGCTGAATGCTCTGGTGCCCTCTTGGTGGACTCTGTGCAAACAGGAATGTGGCACTGAAACGTTCAGAAAGGGACTAAACTGAAAGCTCTGTGTCTCTGTTAACTTAATAAGAACATTTCCCAGCACTACCACTGGTTTTGGTTCTATCCAATGCCTCTTCTTCTGTTTTTCCCATAGTTTGAATGTCTATATTCCCTTTTTTTAATGCCAAAATACATTTGAAAATATATTGTTCCCACTCTTTTACACTGATCAAGAATTAGGGTTGGTACCATCAGGATTTTTGCTCAAACTTATTATTTTTCTCCCATTAAAAATAGATTGAATCATACCAAATCTTGTTTTTTCACCAGATGCGGCCTGTAGTGTGTTGAAAACAGTTTTGGGACTCATTTTTTTCCTGTAAAAACAGTGATTTTTCTGGCAAGAAGTAAGAAAACAAAATTTAATCCCAGTGAGCTTTTATGATATATCCAGATTTTTAATGAGTGTGTGTGCATCATCACCATTCCAAACAATTTAAAGCACTTGTTCCAAGTAATGCGAATCGAGGAGTACAGTTTGATTCTTAAAAGCAATAAAAAAGTGAGGAAGAAGGAAAAATAAGCCCCAGAACAGGTCATGGTTCTTTTTGCTATGGGGAAATCAGTGAGTAGCTGGTCAGCAGGTTGTGCATGAAGAGGGACTTTTACAAGGGCATGGAGTGACAGAGCAGGGGGTAATGGATTTAACCTTAAAGAAGCCAGGTTTAAATTGGATATTAGGGATAAATTCTTCCCTGTGAGAGTGGTGAGGCCCTGGCACAGCCTGCCCAGAGAAGCTGTGGCTGCCCCATCCCTGGAAGTGTTCCAGGCCAGGTTGGATGGGTGTTTGAGCAACCTGGGATAGAAATAGAGGTGTCCCTGCCCATGGCAGGGGGGTTGGAATGAGATGGAACCATCAGGTCCCTCCCAACCCAAACCCTTCTGTGAGTACACATCTGAGAGCAGCAACCTTCATCTCATTTACTGAGCTAGCCAGCATTTCTTAAGCTAGAACAAACCAGCACTTTTTAATACCTGCTGTGACTTAACTCTTGTTGTCCTACAGCTGCAAGAGTTCTTTACATTCACCTGATGATCTTTAATCCTTTGGCAGTCTTTTCCTTGGGTTTTGTTTTCTATTGAACCTGTTTCTAAGTTTCTCTCTGGGTAGGCACTCTGAAAAGAGCTGATTGCTCATATGGCATCACATGTATATGTTTTGTAGCCAGCACTCTATTCCCTATTCAAAATAAGAATATTAGAATAACCCACTATTAGTCTCCTAGTCAGTAAGAAGAGGTAATTACTAAGACTGATATTCCTTTAGTTTAAATTGCTAATGTGTATGAAATTTCAGGAGTGATGTGTGAGACAGTTTTTACCTTTCTAACAATACTATTTGATGTGATTTACTCCATTTTCCTCACAGCAATTACTGGGAGAGCTTTCAGAGGTAATTGAATTACTCTTCTGATATTGAATCTCAAAAACTTCTCTTTTGGACTATGTAGTCACCAAATTCCATACTGCATGCTTGGTTCTTTTTATAGCAATGAATAGAAGTGATGGGATGATTGTGTGGATGTCCTCAAAAGATCTGGAGTTAAAAAAAAGAAGTGTTAAAAAAAGAAATGTTAAATGAGATTCAAATATATAATTGTGTTTTGGGCACTGTTCAGCAAAATGCAAAGTGTATTTTAATGTGGTTGCCTTTGTAAATTTAGAGTTTGAGTGATGCTTCCAGATTAATTTTGTTTTCACTGCAGCAAGTTGTTTTGATGAGGCTTAGGATTGCAGTACAACATGTTTTTGCAGCTCCTCCAGTAACATCCATTCAAAGTTGCATGTAGTTTTTAGCTTTCTCTTTTTCTGGATTATGATTGTGGCAGTGTGCAGTGGATGCCTTGGCTTGTAACAAATTCTCTCTATCATAAAAAAGTTCTACTTTTTCTTTGTGTTTTTTAAGAAGGTCAAAGCACACATGAAGGAGGTAGATAGTGGGGAGAACAGTCTAGTAATTGCTATCTGTGAACAAGATAAAAGGGTGTGAATATCACTGGAACCTTTTAGTAGCTGTGAAATTTTAAAACTCTTTGACAAGATTTAGTCTATCACAGGACATCTATATATAGCAAATTATGGTATATTTGCTATACACCTAGTGGGGGCACTCTCTTTCCACCAAAGAGCAAGTTTCATAAATCTATTTATTCTGCTTTTCCACTTCTATATTGTGCATTTCACTTTCCTTGTCGTTTGATAATTAAAAAAGCATTTATTTTATTAACATTGAAGCAGTAGAATACAAAAAAGTCAATCATAATTATTTATTTTAATCTCCCCACATTGCACAAAGCCATTAAGATGCCTTTGAACAACAAAATGTTGAGATAAAAACAAACGAACAAACAAAAATGTTTAATGGAAAATGTTTTGCAGGGATATATGTTTGATTTAGTAACTGACTATTATAGTTTAAGTGAAAAATCATCCAGGGGAAGTAAGAGTCATGTCTCAGGCTTAATTGATTGGCCAGAGAAGCCAAGGGGATACATTTTCTGCTGGTTTAAATCAGTGTTGCTGTAATGGTTTACACTCATAGCTAAATGCCTTGCCCATCAGCTGGACTTCACTGAGCTGGGGATTCCTGTACAAAGGCAGCTGCTGACATTTAAGGAAAGTGGGATTGTTGTCAGGGCAATGATCTGCTGCTCAGATTCTAACATATGGCTCCTACAAATATTTCCCCACTTGATCCTCTGTTAAACCCTCTGCCTCCAAGGAAATAGGGAAAGGTATTTCAGGAAGGAGCAATGAATTTGAGGAATGCATTCATCTCTCTTTGTACCAAAGTAAGCAGACTTCTCGTAACTGCAAGATGAGGCATCCCTATTGAGCAAACAAACCTTAATATTGAACCTTCAAGCTGTGTTACACCAAAATTGTGAAGAGGGAACACTGTTAAACAGAGAGATATGGAGTCTGAACTGCTTGAAAGAAAGGGGTAGCATAGGTGCCTTATGGATTTGTCTGTCTTTATGATTGCTCTGGGAAAATACAGGTGTTCTTCTGTAGCTGGGGCCATTCATAAAGGCAAAGAAGAAATTGCTTCCCAAAATTATTCTTGAGACACCTGCTAGTTAGCAATTAGCAGCAAGATAACTGACGTGTTGCTAAAACATTGCATGAAGTGGGGGAGAAAGAAATAACAGGCGTATTCCAAGAATTGTGAAATCTGGGGCTTGTTTTTTAATCAGATTATTGCCTTAAGATGGCTTGCACTGGTCAATAGCTGAAAAGGCACAGATGAATGGATAGGAGGAGCAGGAGCCTCTTAAATGCTGCCTGCAGTTCAAGAACCAACGTGTTATCCTATCCTCAATGACATAAGTTAAAACACTAGTTGAGTTTAGGTGTGGCTGGATGTGTACATTTTCCAGGCTTTTTTTAAAATAATATCTCCCAAATACAATTTTTTACTCTGGTGAAGTTCAACAAGCCAAAAATTTTGAAAGCTGCTAAAAAGTATGAGGTAATGGAAGTTAGGGATTTAAAAACAATCTCACTTATAGAATTCATCTTCTTGAAAGAAATGAATGGGTTTTTGTTGTTGTGGGTTGGGCAGAGAAGGAAATTGATGCCGAACGTTGACGCCAGATCAACTTTTGGCAAATGTTGGAGCTATACCTGGCAGGTGAGATGCCTTTGTGAAGAAACGACACCGTTTGGTGCCAAGCCTGGCTTTGTCCGGCGCGTTGCCCGGTTCTGTTGCCTGACCCAGCCTCTCTGCGCCCTTCCAGAAGCAGCGGACGGACCACGCCGCGAAGCCGCCGGAGCCGGCTCCCGCCACGCCCTCGCCGCCCCCCACGCCCGCCCCCGTGGCCGTGGCCGTGCCCCTGCCCCCCTGTGCCCCCGCGCCCATCCCCGTGCCCGTGCCCAAGGCGCCGGCCGCCGTCAGCCGCCAGAGCAGCACCTCCAGCGACAGCGGCAGCAGCGTGGCCCGCGACTCCCAGCGGCAGAAGCAGATCCCTGTGGATCGTAAGTTTCCCAAGGATGCAAGGCAGAAAGCTTTCAGAAATTTCCTGTGTGTTTGGTGTAATCCTCAAGTTCTTTAAAGTTGCCTTTCGGGTGAATCTTGGTGGGAAAATTTGGTTTTAACGTCATGTGTGAAGTGCGGGTTTGCTATGGATGTGTGCTCTGAGCCTCGGTGTAATTGCTGTAAAGGTAATTAGGGAAAAACACTTTGCGCTTGTCCTATTCTAAGTCACAGTTTTGGAAGAGGCCACTCTTCCAAAATCACTAGGTTGGAAGAGACCTTCAAGTTGAAGTCCAACCCATGCCCTACCACCTCAACTAAACCATGTCGCCAGCTGCCACATCCAGTCTTTTTTTAAACCCACCCAGGGACAGTGACTCCACCATCTCCCCAGGCAGACCATTCAAGTACTTTGTCACTCTTTCTGTAAAAACTCTTTTTCTAACATCTAGCCTAAATTTCCTGTATCAGTATCTCTAGTCAGTGGTTTTTAACACTGGAAATGCCTATACTGACATTACTGCCTATGCTGGCTAATGCACATTTTCCAGCTTAAACTGCCCCATTACAACCTAAATTGCTTTTAAAATCAGCTGTGCTGTATTCACACTTCAATTTATGATCATCCATATTTCTAGGTCACCTGCACCATTCTGAAACACATCTGCAGGGCTTCAAGAGCACGTGCAGGTCTGGCTGATGCACAGGAGCCCTGTTGTAATAGTTTTGTAGAGTTAATTTACTCAGAGCTCCCTGGCTCGGTCCAAGCAGCAGCAGCTGCCAGGCCATGGAGCAGATTTTGGTGTCCTTGTCCCAGGAGGACACAGGGACATATTCCATACCTCTGTAGCTGGAAAAACTTGGTAATGTGCATCTAACAGTGTGTGGCTGTCAAAAAGTTCTGATTAAGGCCACCTTGTTAATATGCCAATTGAGACATGCTGAGGCTGCTACTCTGTATTGGCTGAAAAGCAAGTAGGGTTGGAAAAGCTTGTTTAGTCAGTAATTTCTCTCCTAAATGCACTTTAGGCAATGTGATTGCTGGGCTTAGAAATAACTGAAACATGCAGACAAGCATTTGCTACAGCTTTTAAAGTAATAGCTGTAAAAATAATGAGCTTTTTGTAGTTCAAGAGTTGACAGCTTTTCGTATCCTCTGCCTCACTGCCTTACCAGCAAATCCTGCTTCCACTTAAGGTCAGAAACTGGCACTGAGCATAATCCTTTCTGGGGAAGGGCTTCTTTGGCCCCTGTCCCCAGTGCATGGGAAGTGTGCCTGTGTGATAATCCTGTTGGTGGAGTTTGTGGTGACACTGCCTGGTGGAGGACAAGCTCCTGCCTAAGCTCTGAACTCAGAAAGGCTCTGGGAGCTTTTCTCTATATTCACCTAATGAACTGTCTGGCTGGAAATTAAATAGAATATAGAAGCAGACAAATAAACAGTTACAGAAGACGTGGAAAGTGAGGGTGAATTTCCTGCACACGTGCACAAAAATGATAATTTTATTTCTGTGGAAGGACTTTGTTATAACATGGCTGTGTCCTAGAATCCATGGTGGCCTTCTCTAGATGGAAAATGAGAAGACCATTCTGGCTTCAGGCACAGGGTGTGAGAGGTGTGGAGAGTTGCTGTAGATGTTGTGGGTCACTCACAGGAGATCCTGTCCCCTCCTGGAGCTCTCACTCAAGCCTGGTTCATGAGCTCCAGGCACCACAAAACCCTCACAGAGTAGGTGCCTCTGCAAAGGTGATGGGAAAGCTGCTGGCCAAGCCCCCACCTGAGCCCTGCAGAGAACACTGCAGAACCTGCCCCACGCCCAGGGCATCCTGCTTGTTTCTGAAAACGCATCTTACAATGAAGAATCTCTTATCTAACAACTAAATATTTGTCTCTTGATACAGTCTTGGTCTAGATTAAGCATAAGTCTTTCATGATCTGTGTAAATAGAAGGAAGATAGCAATGTTCTGTGTCCCTTCCTGCCTGGGAAAATAGCTGGTGCAAGCCTTGATAACATTGCCTGGAGGTTTTCCTCATATAACCCCTGTCAGATCTGCACAAATCACTGAGCTCGTGTCACTGGGCTCCTGATTCACCCTCAGGGTGGGGGGAGAGGAGAAAACCCTGCACAGCAGGGCCTGAATCCCTCCAATATTATAGGAGAGATACTTTTTCCACTTTTGACCTGTGGCTGTTTTGTAAAAGAAAAAAGGAAATGGTTAAACCAACAGTTTTATTCTTTTTGCTGTGGTGATTAAAGAAATCATCCTAGAGGCCTATATAAAGCTTTTTTTTATTAGTTTAACTGGCTAGAGATACTGATCCCTGGAGAGGTTTTGAGAGAATATAAAAGAAAGCAAAAATGTTTCTATCTTGCACGATTTTCTTGATATTGAAGTTGTATTGTTTTCATGTGTTCCTATCAGTGTAATGGGAGAAAAGGAATAGGTTTTGCCATCTGAGTGCTTTGAGAGGGTGGTGTAGTTACTGTTTGTGTATCAAAGTGAGAAGGTTGAATAAAGATCACTAAAAATATCTTGGCAAGGAAATCCTGAGAATTTTTGAGATAATTTCAGTTGTTTGTCAGAGGATTTTTATAGTTGTTCCAATGTTATGGCACAGAGAGTTTAACTGTGCAAAATCAGTATTTCTCTGAGCCCAAAAGGTTGTTTACACCTTATTGAATTCTACCTGTTTTTGTGAAGTTATCCATAGAAATTTTTATAGCAATTTTAAACAATTCTCGCTGTCATTATAATTGATCTTGTTGAAATGACTGAAAAGCATTTCAGTTTGTTGCCTGCTAATAAACAGCAACTGAACTAAATGTTTCAGGGTTCTCGGGAATAACGCATTCTTACAGATTTGTTTAAAATGAATAAATAAATAAACAAATCTTGCCCAATTTTTGAGCCTCTGGTGAGAGCAGCTACCCTGTTTTTTTATGCCTTTTTTTTAATGCAAAGTGTGACAATGATTCTGCTGAGCAGCCACTCCAGGCTTGGAGTGAATTCAGATTTCTCAAAACCCTATCAAAAATGCAATTGCTGCAATAGCTCATTAGATGTAAGTTGATACGTGTCAGCAGCTGTGAAATTTTTGTGCCCATGTTGATTTGCACTAAAAAGTTTAACTTTCAACTAAAAACTCTTTGTGGAAAGTACTACCTTGCCACTGTGAGCAGTCTTGCAACCTTCCTCATCTCCTTCTTGTTTTAATTTTTCAACCCTCAGTTCTGTTTGAACAAAAGGCAGACTGTGACAATTGAATAACCCTCCATTCCCATTTTATTCTGGCTGCTGTCACACTGCTCTGTGCTTCTCTGTGACATCCAGGTCATCTCTCTTTTCTGGGGTCTTAGTTGAATTCTAAGTGTGGGGGTTTTTTGTTTGTTTGTTTTTGCTTTGTTTTGCAAAGAGAGGGTTGGGAATATTGAAATATTTCCTGGGGGAAAAGGAGAGTAATAATTCCATCAGATCTAATGAATTAATCTTTAAAGAAAAAAAAAAAGTTTGTGATTTGAAGTGGTAGACAAGAATTGACTGGGCTTTGATAAAGCAACCTTGAGAATGACTCCAGTGACATCTCTCTCTCTGCAGGCAGGAAATCCCAGATGGAGGAGGTGCAGGATGAGCTTGTGCACAGGCTGACCATCGGGCGCAGCGCTGCCCAGAGGAAATTCCACGTGCCACGGCCAAACATCCCAGTCGTGAACATCACCTATGACTCCTCTCCTGAGGATGTGAAAGCCTGGCTGCAGTCCAAAGGATTCAACCCTGTGTAAGTTCCAGGGCACATGGGGCAAAACTTCTTCACACTGTTTTCCCATGAAGAAGTAGGATGTGATCCCACCACTTTTTTAAGTCTGACAGCCTCCTGAAAATCAAGAGATGCCAGCTGCACTCTTAAAAAAATTAATTTGTTTACATTTATATATTTATATATATTTATATGTATATATTAATAGTTATAGGCATATCTATATATATTTATTTTTATATGTATTTATATATTTATATATTTATATATTTTACCTATTTATAAGTATACCTAATACGTATATAAAAATACATGTCAATGTGGTTATAGATCTACAGAATCTCTACATATTTTATTTTATTTTATATATATAGATATATAGTATATAGCTATAGTGTATATATGTTTTAGCCTCTTCCTCTACCCACTTGACTTTAGTAGTCCTGCTGCATAAAGTTTGTTCTGAATTCCATAGCTCTACCCAAGGCAAGGTGGGATGAATGCAACCCATTTGACTCCCTTGGTCATTGTGGTTTTTCTCATTCCCTGTTTGTCCCCTTGGTGTGTCCCCAGGACTGTGAACAGCCTTGGTGTGCTGACAGGGGCTCAGCTTTTCTCCCTCAATAAAGAGGAGCTCAGGACTGTTTGCCCAGAAGGGTCAAGAGTCTACATCCAAATTACGGTACAGAAATCTGCCTTGGAGGTATGGACAGCTCTTCTCACTCACCTCATTTTGAACCTGTAGAAGTAGATAACTCCTCCTGTGGGGCAGGTGGCTCTTTTCTCAGTGCCCATCACACTGATAAACATTGTTTTTATTTGGTATTAATTCATTGGAGCAGCATTAATCAAAACATTAGGTGAAATCTTGCCCACTTCTAAATGTGTCCAAAAACATTAGAAATAGCACTCAGGTTTAAGGTGTTTTGTGGTGTAACCAGACTGCAAGAAGACAAAATCAGCCAAAAAGAGCTTTGGGGAAAACACTGGGAGAATAAAATCCCCTATTCTTGCTTCTTGCTTTGCCTGGTGCTTGGACAAATTCATACTTGTGACAATTTTGGTGGTGATAAGTGAGTTTTGCTTTATCTTTGTAGAGGAGATTTGATTTATAGGCCATATATATTGATTTATAGGGTAGGGTGAGCCCATAGGTGGCCTTTCAGGTCAAGCACCAGGACACCTGCAGGGAAGGGAAAACACTGGACACTGTGCTAGCAGAGTTTCTGAGCCAAGGATCAAATGTTGTGTCTCTGTGTTTACTGCTCTGCAACAGTTTGCCTTAATTAAAGAAATATTATATCTTAAACACCTTAAGCTTATATCCAGAGCTGTGCTAAGGACAATTCTTGCCAAATTTAAACCAGTAAAATTGGAAATGCACCTACTATTTTTTTAATCTTTTAACTTGCTTTGGTAAGTGGAGAAATTATCTAGATGTGAGATCAACCCAACCGAGAAGTAATTTTCTCCACATCCTATTTAGAAGAAAATCTTGAAGAGGTTTAAAATAGTTTTCTATCCTCTCCTTAAGCTGGGAGTGTCTCACTTAAATGGTTTTAAGCATTAACTACCAGGCATATTTTTAAAGGCAGGCTTATGATGATGCATACTTTACACTTTACATGATCAGTGTGGATCAGAGAGCATCAATTTCTAACACTGTCAAATTTGCTTTATTCCCTTCTTCAAGGGAATTTTGACATTGAATTTCAGAATTTATGCAATTCCTGATGGCTTTAGCCTGTTGTTTGCTGAATTATGTCATCAAAGGAAGTTTCATCATCCTTGCTCTCCCTACAATAGTATAATGTAAAGCATTTCAAGCTCATCAGTCATGTTGTCAGGGAGGCAAATTCTTTCAGCTTGGGCTGCTCAGTTATTCTCAGAAAAATACTTGTATGTGACCTCTGATAAAATATATTGTTTGGTATCTGCTGATGGTTTTTTATGCATGATTCAGCAGTGGGTGCTGCACTTGTTCTGCATCTGAAACCAAGAGGGCAAGGACAAGCTGAATTAAGACAAGAAAAGCTGTTCCCTCGCTTTCAGAGAGTCACTTTAGGCTCCCTTTGCCCTTCCATTCTGGGAGAGGTGAGCAATGGTATTTTAAGTAGAAGGAGTACTGTAGTTAATTTAAGTTTTTCTAAATTTGTGCATTTTAATGGATACAATAGGGTAAATCTATATTAAATGTTATAAAATTAATAAGATGCATTTTCAGAGTTCAGAATCAACTGCAGGATTTTCCCATCAGCAGTCCTGAATTTTTTTTTATACATGTCAAAAATAGTTTCTGCTTCCTTATTCCTGATTTTGAAGTTTTGAAGGTCTTGTCATGGCCAGATAGTACAGTAGCAGATGTGGTTTGTAATCCCCTAGTTTTGTTCAAAGTCATGCACCCTTTGGGAAGTTCTGCTCTTGTGAGCAGGTGTCCTGGCCTTGCTAAAAATTTCCTTTATGTTGGAAAAGCAATGTTTGCAGCTGGTTCAGCAGACCTGATTTTCACTCCTAAAAGGTGAAATAAAGCCTTGTCCTCACAATACTTCACTGTTTCTAACACTGTAATATGGTCCAATTTCTATGGCTCTGCTCTAAATTTGAAACCTCTGTTTCTGAGCTGCAAATGCCTCGTGGTGAATTGTGAGAGAGCCTGAGGCTGAATCCTTACTCAGGTCTTGCCTGTGCAATCCCATGTGCTTGTGTGAGCTTTGTGTTTACATAAGTCTAAACCCATCAAGGATTTATTTTCAGGTTTTTAATTTCTGAATACTATTGCCCTGATTTTTAAGTGTGGAATCGTAACAAACTCACTGAGCATTAGCTCTGCTTTTACTGAAACCATATTTTATGAACCCCCTAAATAACCAACACTTCCAGGGGGAATTACATGTGGGAATTAAAGGTGCTCAGCAGTGCTGAAAGGCAAGCTTATGCTTTTAATAGTCTGCAGATTTGTTTCTGGTATATCTTTAAGGGTAGTGTAAATACTTTCCTATTGGAGCTGCAAGGTGAGTTTGTTCAAACAACTGTCTTAACGAAATGCTGGCAGAAGAATTTCAGTACCTGTCAAAGCCACAATAAACTCTTCTCTTTTGTTTATAGGCTAGCAGTGGTAGTTCAGAGCTGCAAGAAATTATGAGAAGACGGCAAGAAAAAATCAGTGCAGCTGCCTCAGATTCAGGTGTGGAGTCCTTTGATGAAGGAAGCAGCCACTAAATGTGTTTTCTCTTTTCTTTAACTCCATTGTCCATAGCACTAAACCATCCAGCTTTGCTTTAGGGAGCAGTGAGGGGGAATGTCTTATTGTATTGTAAACCTAAGTAGCCAACATAAAGAAAATTGACTGTAGTACCCACAGAAGTACCTGCTGCTGGCTCCTCATCATGAAAAATGAACAGCTGAGAAATGCAGTGGAGATTGCTGGCAGGTGAAAATATTGGTACATGATTCATTTACACCCAGAGATGAGTCTTGGCTTTATGGAATTAACATGATGGATAAATTGGAGCGCGTCTTTGTTGGTGATTCATCTGAGGGAAGCTGAGCCAGCAATAAAAAACCATTTGAACCCCTCAGTAATAATAAGATTCTGAATCCCATCTCTTGCTGTAGTGTGCAGTTATGTCTTTTTTGGCTCAGTCTTTCTTGTCAGGCATTTGGCTGCAGGATGTTTACTTAAGTTGTCGACTCCAGCAAATGTAGAGGAAATGTTTAGGGAATGAACAGCAGCCCAACATAGACTGAATCTTTCCTGCATCACTCCCAAGATGTTTTATTACTAATGATGCTGTTTATAGCAAAATAATATTCTGTACATTGATTTTATCTGTATTTCACCTGTGATGAACTATAATATTGCACAAGGAGTAACTAGAAAATAGCAACACAACCCAGCTCAAAGAGGTGATGAGATCTGCTGTAGCCATGCAACAACTCAGTACATTTTTTTTAATATAATTGCATTTTTTTGTCTGTAACTTAACCCATCAAAAAGAACAGTGTATAACCTTGATTTCTTTGTGTGTTGATCCCAGATATCAGTTTTTCCTCATGCAAAAAGCCTTTGTAATTTCCTTTATAAGTGTTATCTTTTGGAGAAGTAGATTCCTGAAGGCAAAACATGGGAAAAAAGAAAAGAGAAACTTCCCTTCCAGAAAATGTTATTTTTGGAGATGCACAGATTTTTGTCACAAAATGTTCTGTTTCACACAGTCATGTGATTTTATATATAATATATGTATTATATATAATATATAATATCACTTAATTTAGATAAATTTAATCATCTAGTTTGATTAAGTTTCATAGTGCCTTTATCACATGAATCAGCTTAAAGTCTGCAATAAACAGTATTTCTTGTCTGTTAAATTGTTGTATCTTTGTGGCTACAAAGACAGTATTGAAATAAGAAAGTAATCTTGATTTTTGCCATTAGTTTGCTTTTCCTCTGCATACAAGGGAAAAAAAATCTATTCATTTTTCACAAATGAAAAATTAAAATCTTAATAAAGGTGTTAGTGCCATTTATTGTAAATGTCCTCGCAAATGCTACTTCTGTGTGGTTGGTTGTGTGTCCATGTATGTTTTTGCATTTAATATGTATTAATTATGCCTGTCTGCATAAACATGGCCTTATTCAGAAATGGATGATAAATCCCATTACCTGAAGGGATAAGCAGAATTGTCTTGGGGTTTGGTTGGTTGGTTTGTATCCTTTTTTCAGAGTTTTTAAACTACTCATGAATTAACAACCAAGTACTCCTTGAGTTGTATTTACCCTTTAAACTTTGCTGAACTTACCATTATGATTGTGATTTCTCTCTATGATTTCTCTGTTACAGTCTGTGAAATCTGAATGGTGTTGAGACAAATATTTCCCTTTTTGCTGGAATTTCCTTGGTGGTTTAAAGCACTGCAGGGAGCTTCACCCTCATGCTGCTGTGCAGTTTTTGAATTTTCTTTTTGTTGGCAGTTGTAACAAATCAAAAGGACATCTCGTTTGGGTTCCTCAAATGAAAAGAAAATGTTTTCTTTAAAATAGTCCATGGTTTTAACGAAAACAGCAGTAAAATGCAGCGTTTCATTCAAAATGTTTTCTCTAGGATTTGAACAGTGAGGCTCATTTTTTCAATGCTAGTATTTTAGAAGGGTGTGATATGCTTTTGAGGAGGGAACAGTTTTTAAAATGCCAAAATCGATGCCTTATTAGACATTTGATAAGAGGGAGTAATTACTGTTTTGCTGCCATGAATCTGCCTTTTTTAAAGGGTGGAGGGAGGGTGTTTTTGCAGCCTGTGTTCACTCAGCAGCTCTATGCTTCCAAAGCACAAACCTCCTAACATCAGCAGGGCACTTCTTCCCCTTCTTTATGCTGCTTGGGACACCATGGGGAGAGCAAACCACTGGGAAACCTCACAGTTAATTCAGGAAAAACATTTCTAGGCAATAGTGATAGGTGGAGCTGTTTACTCACCATCTAGCAATTCAGATGTTAAACAGGGCTTTGCTCAGACAAAGTGACCTGTGAGATTTGTATACAAATTTTATTGCTCCAAAGCATTGAATTGTGTAAAAATTGGTTGTTTTCCTTATATTGAGTGGGTTTGGGAAATAAGTGTATATATGCATGACTGATGTGTGCAGAAATGAATGGTTTCTGAAGGACTAGAGATATTATATCCAAAATGACAATGATAATCTGAAATGTGCAGAGCTCTCAGTGTGTTTGTCAATGTTTGTGAACATCTCTTGTAACATCAGAATGTTGATAATTTAAGGGAATAAGCAAAAGAATCCATGAATAATAGTAAGATGATAGTAAATATTTAGTAAGGTGTAAATTCTTTCTACTTAGGAAACTTGTAAGACACAGAATTTTTATTTTAATTTAATGTGGGAGTGAAGGCATTTTGAGTTTTCAGGTCATGGACAGAAGCAAGCTATAGCATGAATACCTTGTTCAAGCAGGGTATTTCCTTTGATAAAGCAAACATGATTATAAATGGTAAACTTTTGATAAAGTCTATGGTTTCAAGCACCTCTGACTTTTTTCTTGAGCATCAATTAAGACACATTATGGTTGGTATCAGACGTGCCAGTGAGGTGAATGAGCTGAAGATTTCTTTCACCTCCTTGTCTCATGATTCAAGTGTCCCTCAGTTGTCCTTTGTAGATGTCCTGATTTTCAAAATGCTCAGAAGATCAGACCTGTAAGGGCTGCCAGGAGCCAGGGTTTGGTTTTGGTCTGCAGCACATGTGGGGAAGCAGTGAAGATGAAGTGGGGGGACATCAATCCCTGTCCAGCAGTGCTGTGCATCAAGAAAGGAAGCAGGTGAGTCTTAGAACAGGGGTTTCACAAAAACAAAAGCATGGAAGAGCACTTTGCAAGACTTGAACCTTTTTTTATCATTAAAGATTACCTTACTGTGTTGTATTTCCAGCCATGGCGCAAAGACAAATGTTCTTTCAGCAAGTGTTGGGACCATTTCCTCTTTTTGTGAAGTATTTGTTCATCCACCAATTCCAAATACAGTTACTGATATTTTAAGTTGCCTTGTTTTCTAACAAGCTGAAGTTAAAATAAAAAAGACTGAACGCATAATTCCTGAGAATACTCTAAGCTGAGATGATTTGGCTTCTGGGATGAAATCAGCTTGTTCCAAATCATATTTAGAAGCTGAAGAAGTTGTGTGAGAATCCTTATCTTTGCTGTTAGAGGATTCTGGAGCAGCTTTATGGTGAGGTGATGTTCTCTTAGAAAGCTTTGGTGCCCTTAGAGCAAACCCCCAGTGCTCAGGACGCTGCAGTCCCCACCCAAGCCATGCAGGCTGTGGGAAAAAACAACTCTTCCTTGGCCAGAACAAGCCTCTAGGATCCAAAAGGGGTGAAAAGCAGAAAAGAGGAATCATGGACAGGAATAATAACTAAGTATTTACATAGGTTGTCTCACCTTGAATACAGTCAGGACATATTATTTATTGTTGGTGGCACTCCATATCACTTGAAATGGAGAGATTGCCTCAGCAGCCTCAGCTAAACTTTAAACTGGATCATTTACACATAACTAACAAAAAAGAAAAAAAAAAGATGCTATGTGATTCACATTATTTCTATTCCGTGATATGCTTTTTATTTTATGTTGTTCCCACATTTCCTGGTAGTTAAAATACTTTGGACTAATTGCCACCACAAAATTATAGGTTATGTTTGTCAAGAAATGCAACTGTGGATTTTAGGATTTTGGTAGTTGGGATACCACCAGAGAATGCTTGGATTGCAAAAATGCTGAATAATAGATAAATGAATATTTGTCTATAAATAACCTCACTAGACTTCACAATTCCACAGGGGTGAGGTAAGTAAGGCAACAGCCTTCTTTGAGTTGGGTCTGTCCCAAGTGTTCAGAAAGTTATTCTGGTACATAGAAACCTGAATTTTCAATGTACTCTGAGAACCTGAAGCAAAATTTTGGCTGTGCCCCTCAGAGTGGGAGATGCCAATTAAAAGAAAGGTGAGGAGAGGTGGAGTGTCACTGTTTGATAAGTCTGGGAGCTGCACACACATGTGTGGATTGCTGTAGTTGTGTGTCTGACCCTGCTTGTGGATGGTCGCCCCAAAGTCTATTAAAATGCACATTTTCATTGGGCTTTCTTGTTAAAAAACATAGGATTTTGTTTTAACTTTGCTGCTGCTCTCAGAAGCCCCTGCAAGGCTGAAAGCTGACCTTTCCCTCAGTGGAACATGATGGGTTTCTGTGCTGCACTGCCCCAGGTGCCTCCCCATCCCATCTGCAGAGGACAGGGTGTGAATTGCACAGAATTGACATTACTGAGTGCAATGTGATTCACTGTAACCTGGCCAGAGCTGTGCAGATGAAAATTCGTGTGTTTCTGTAGCGCTGAGCATCTCTGGGAGCAGCTGTTCTGCAGCAGCAGCTAGAGGGAGCCTGTGGGGTGTGCATCCTTTGGAAGCACCAGAAATCCCCTGGCAGTGTTGGAAAAGACAGGGCCAGGGGAGGAGTGGAGCCAGTAGCAGCTGGACTGACAGAAATGACATCTGGAAACTGCCCCACCAGTGCAGAATGAGCATTCCAGAGGGAAATGTGCTTTTATGGCACCTGCAGGCAGCAGAACCTGCTTTGGGCACAAACTGATCACTATTCCAAAGCTTTATCTCACAGCAGAGGTGCAGGTTAAGTTTCAAGCGCTGTGGAATGGTTTACAAGTCTGCCCAGTCAATGGAAATGCTTCTCATGCATTTCTAAGGATGCTAATTTGATAATCTATCTCCTAATGTAAGCCAATGAGGTTTCCCTCCAAACCCCCCCACTACCACCGTGTGTTTTTCAGTCGTGGGTATCAGTTTACCTCTGTTTTGGAGGCACAAGGAATTAACAATGTAATGAAATTGATTTGTGGTATGTTCATTGGGCAAATGGCTCAGGATAGTCCTAGTTAGTGGTTACAGATGTGAATACATTTGATGTGAATGTCAAACTGATGCTTGACATCCTCAGCATGCCACACAAACTCAGGTTTTACCTTTGCTGAACCCTATTAACCTTCCTAATCTCATCAGCCCTTTGGCTATTAAAATATGTGGGATACTTTTTTTTTTTTTGTAAAAAGTCATCTTTTAAAAAACCAAAATAACAAAAACCACACTCAACACAATAAATCCCCCAAACCTATTAATAGTTCCTCACACTACATAGAGACCATGATGAGCAGCAGGTCCTCCTGTCTAATGGCTCTTTGTTGTGACTATGAGGAAAATTATCTGTGCTTTATTTTTTCACACCTGTCACAGATCAACTTTATTTCCCAGACCCAAAGGGATCCTGAGAAAATACAAAGATGCAACCTTGTTTTTTATCTGCTATGTAAGATAATTCTTCATCCACATCATTCAGAGACTTAAATTTGACTGTTTTTTCCAGGGTTGCATTGTTGTCCAACGCATTCTCCCCTTTTTAAATTTCAAACTTCTGTACCACTTTTAACCTTTCCTTTATTTTCCAGCTCCTTTTGTACCCACTCTGTGTGTTGCCAGTTCTGCTTTGAAGTCCTTTGCTATTCTGTCAGGAGAGAGATTGATTTTGCATCACTTCTCTTAGCACTCTTTCCTCTGTGAAGAAGTGGCAATGTACACCTCTGGCAATCCCTTCTTAGATTTTACTTTTATTTTTGCCACTTCATAAATAAGTATCTGGTCAATGCTGTTTTCTCTGGAATCCCTTCAGCTTGGTAATTTCTGCTTGGGAGTTGGGGCTCTTGGAATTAAATGCTTTTGCACAGAGGGTGGCTGTGACAAAACTGTGTCTGCAAGAGCTCCCTCTTACAATGAGGTCTGTGGGGTCAGCCTGTGCCTGATCCTACTGATCCAGCAGGATTCCCCACAGGGCATCTGCCTGGAACTGCTTGGAGAGCAGTGACCAAGGAGTGAGGCACGACCCCTGCTGCTCCCCTACTGAATCTGCGTTGACATTCCCATGTTTCATCACCCCTTTGTGTTTCACAGGCGTTTTCTCACACCCATAGCTGTTTGATCTCCCCCTGGTGTTTGCTGCAAGCTGGAGACAAAGAGGCATGAAGAGTTAACACCCCAAAGTTCTTGTATAATCCATCTTGCCTTATTCTTCAAATCTGACTATAGCATGTAAGGAGAATGCAGAGAAGAAAAATCTGGCATCCACAGGGGATACACTGAAAAGGTCATTTTTTGTGTTTGCCTATTCTGCTGTTTTGAAGAAGCACTTAAGCGTGTTCACCTCCCTTATATTTGGAAACCTTTTACTTCTATGTTCAGTTTTCCTTTGTGTCTTGCTACAGCTCAGAAAAAGTTGTCAGAGATATCTCCTTGAAGATGGCATCTCTGAGTCATGGGACTGAAGCCTGGTGCTCATGCCAACAAACTGCTTCTGTTCCCCTGAGACCCACCTGGGAGTGTTGCAGATTTATGGTTTCAGGTAGCTCCTCACAGGAGAGCAAATCCAGCTTTGTAGCTGCAGCTGGAACTGGGAGGAAATCTACACAAGATTAATTTTACATGTAACTTTTCATACTGCTGTTTATTTGAAATCCACCTAGCAAAGTAACACTAAGCAGCGGTGATGGATTGTGTATTGAGGAATCTGATGTGGCAAATAATTTAAATATCTGTGATGTATAAAGAGAAACATGTTTTAAAGGAGTTAAGGAGCTCCACAAGGGGAAATACATAGTAAATAGTATCACAAAAAGATGAAAGCAGGTGAGGGGACCAAAAACAGAAATAAGTCTTTAGACGCCTTGTTTACTCTATATTTTAACTAAGGGCTCTAAGTAGTTGTAAAATTCTCCTGCCCATGAGTTGGCAGGTCCCAGGCTGCTTCTGGAATCTGGAATGGATACAGGCCTCCATGGTCTCCATGCCTTGACAAAATAATTTCTAATCAATCACTCTAAGTACAGATAGCTTAAATTTTCCAACAGGCAGAAAAAAACTCCAAACCCTTTCCTTTTCTTTTAAATTTAAGTAAAGCATTAAGATAACTTTAAACAATAAAATACTACAATAACTTCATGTAAATTAATGATATTGAAACGTTTCCTTTTATCTTGTCATTGTGATGTAAAAGAAGTTTCAAAATACTCCAGCTGGTAAGACTAAAACCTTGGCTGCAGAAAACTTTGTAGCCAGGCCATTTGCTTCTATTTAAAGAATGCTGAAAAAATATTCCTATTCTCATGCCAGGAGAAAAAAAATGGTGTAGAAATGTATTTTTGTTCAAGGTCTCACTCTGAACAAACATAGGTTGCTGAGGGAAAATTCTGACCAAAAGATGTTTATTTACAGGTAACTTTCTCCCAGTAAGTAAAAAAGTATAAGCTTTGATGCATTGGGCTGACAATATCAAGGATTTTTATCTACCTGCAGACTTCAACCACTGGCCAAGCCATGTAAGTATTTCCAGCAGTTTCAAACCAGTGGAAAACATGGAATAATGTGTACACTCCAAAGGAAGAAGGGAAAATGTACTCCTCTGTGTATTTTTACCAAGGTCCAAGGGTTTTCCTCGTTTTCCTTCCTTACCTCAACTGGCGACTGCTGGTATTGAACTTCTGTAGGATTAACATGATTTTTTCCCTACTCTGATGCACACATGAATGCCATGCAATTCTTAGGAATGTGGCTGCTCTGTGGACATCAAAACTAGGAGACAGACTTTAGGGCTGAACTCCCACAGAGTTGTAAAATAATTACTAAAACAGCTTTATAATTGAAGCAGTAGAACCTTGGATGTTTAGAAGCTTTGAGACATCCCATGTGCCCCACTGTAGAGCATCCACATGAGACATTTGCTGACCCCACTGCCCCTTCTTCAGGTATAAACTCTTTGTAAAAGAAGGCAAAAAGAACATGGAAAAAGGGTGGTAATTAGACCCAGCAGTAGGTAAGAGGTGCTGCTGTTTCATGCTCTTCTCATGCTTCTAACAATGCCATTCCATTAGTGCAAGGGGGTGAAATGTTACCTTTTCTACAGCATGAGAGAGATTGAAAGCTGGTACTTGGCCCAGAAAACACATGTGAGCCCTGATTTGCACCCTAAGCCCTGTCTTGGTGGCTTGCAAGAGAAAAAAACAATTGTTTCAAACAGAACCCCTCCTCTTTACCTTCTGCATTACTGTAACAGGAGTCCAGAAAGAAGAAAAGCAGATAGGAAACTATTCCCTTTAAATAATTCAGTGTCTTCACTTGCTTTTACCTGTCATCCATTGTGAGCTGTTTATTTTTATTCCCTCCTAGGGGGATGGTGCAGCCAGGAGTGTCCCATCCCTCTTTGTTGATTCATTCACTGCTTTAATGGCACCTGCAGTTGGCTCCAGTATTATGGTCTGTAGTTCCAGTCTTAATGTTATCTGCAAACCAGCCAGGCATGAATCATACCAGGAAAACACAAGCTACTGCTGGGATTGAGGCAGGGGCTGGGTTAATTGAGAAAAGCCCCTGGAAGCTCTGGAAAAGGCATGCAAAGAGCCACAAATAACAGGAAGCCTCACAGCTTGAATATTGACCAGGGCTGTTTGGAAGCACTATCTTCTCAGACACAGAGGATGAAGGATGTCAGAGATGCACAAAGAGTTCTTTGTGAATCACAAGTTGCCATGTGCATGAACAGCAAAGCTTCTGTTACCCAGTCTGCTCTGCTGTTGTTTTAGCCCGTTAAAAGCCAAAATTTAAAAAAATACTAGTGTATCTTCAAAAATTAACACCACCAGGTATGTTTTAAACAGTGCACTGGCTAAAGATGTGCTTGTCATTAATTTCAGATCTGATGGCAAACTTTGTCCCCTTCCATATTTCCAGTTGGATTGTTTAATGTTGTTGCAGCTGCTCATCTCAGTCTTTGTCTAATGATAAAGTCATAGTACACAGTACACTTACTGCTGAAATTCATCAAAATTTTTATTAAAAAGGCCAGTTTTATGTCTTTCATAAGGGTTATAATGCAAGGAGTTTATCACCAGCATTTTTCAGAGAGTTAGACATACCAGTCATTTCTGAACAATTCAGCAGAACGCTTTTGTTGTATAACATTCTGTTTCATAAACCAAAGCCCATAATTTAGTGGAATCCTGAGATGCCTTTGGGTAGAAGCCTGCTTAGTTCAGAATGCATTTTTTTTCCCTGAAGCTCAAAGAAGAAAAATCATTATTTTCCATCACTATCAAATTTTTCAAACCCAGTGGTTTTTAATTCAATATCTCTGTGATCTCATGATAACCCAGACCTCTAATAATCCAATATAAGGCAGGTGAGGACTGCCCAGAACTGCAGCACTTGGAGTTTAGCTTTTCCCAAACTTCCAGAAGACTCAGATCCAAGGATTGTTGTATGGGTTTTTTCCTGGGGGAAGGTAAGATACAGCAGTGGTTTATGTTTTTTTGGGTTTTTTTACTTCACCTCTATAGCTACCAAAATCCTCCAAATTAAACCATAAGACACAGCAGGATGATGATCAAGTAGCTGCAGGTTCAGTACTTTGATGAAATATTGAAAAAGCCCCTGGGATTTTCTTTAGAGGGATATCAAAACCTGTCTCTAAAAGGCCTGTAGCTCCTTGTTTCCTCTCCTTCCCACGGACAGTAGGGATTTCCAGCATGGAAGATTTCCTTGATGGTTCTCACATTCCCAGTTTCTGTGAGTAGAAGTAATTCTGCTATCATTTAAATTGTTGGAATAGTAGTCAATGCCAAAAATCTATTGTGTTTACTCTCTTCTGTCATTCTGCTTTTGAAGCTTCTAAGACAATTAAAAGACAAGTAGAATAGTTTTGTAACACATTCTTTACACCTTGGTAAAGAAAATTGAAAATTTATCAGAGACGCTGTGGCCACAATTTTTTTTTAAAATTACCCAGGAATTGTTAAATAGTGAGTGTTTAACAGTTAAATGTTAAATAAAGTGAGAAGAGAACATATAAAAAATAACCACAAATATTGACTGACCCTGGTTTTCTCAGCAAGGAGCTGATCATATCATCTTTTGCATATCATCCAGGCTCATCCTGAGCAGAAGTTGCATCTTCCAGAGTCTCCTTCTGAAGGGGTTTCTGTCAATACTTCTTCACAGGGGTTATGACTGAGCTTTCCATGCTGAATTTCTGTTTGAGCACAGCTAATGTGGGTCATAGCAGGGTGAATCTCAACATCATCTGGCCAAGTGGTGTCGGATGGAGCAGGTGGGCTGGAGCTCTGCTTGGCCACTGGTTGAGGCAGGATGGTCTGAGAATAAAAACAAGAGGGAGCTGGAAAGGATAAACACTGCTCCTGTGCCCACTTCTTTCTGTCTCCTGCTTGGAGTCCAGGGAAATGTAAGAGCCCTTGAAGGCTGAGAGAAGCTCAGGCAGTGACAGAGGAGCTTTGGTGGTGGGAAGGGATGAGCCAGGAAAGGCTGAGATCAGAGATGAGGCTGGATGGAGCAGCCTGGCCTGTCAGGGATCACCTGGCTGGAATCAGGGGTGGGAGCCCAGAGCCAGCCCTGCAGATCTGGGGAGCTCTGCTGGGAGCTGCTCTGTTGTGCTGCCATTGCTGAAGGAGCAGGGAAAAGGATTCAAAGGGTTTTTATTTAGCTGCTCTCCATGAGCTTTTTCTCAGCCTACATTTTAATGCTTGACAGCTGAGCTTTTACGAGTTTTTGGAGCCATTACTCAGAGCAGTGTTTTGGGAAGCTTTTGCAATGTATGTTTGAGAATTTGTATGGTGCTTGTTTAAATTAAAGGCTAAGGCTCACTTTTGAGGCTGCTTTTGGCATCTTTCTGTAAAGCATGGAGCCTTGTATTATTGTTCTAAGAACCCATAATTAGCAGCAAATGTTTGCAAAATGCTAAAGGTTGTTGCTAGGGGGCTCCTTCAGGCTGGGATGTGTGAGAGATGGTTAAACCTCATTTAGATCTATTTCAAAACCTGTTTTCTGAAGCTGCAAGTATAGATCATTTTTATGCAGTGCTGTACATTCTGACTTTTCAAATGGGCAACAGGAATAAAGGCATTCCTTCAGGAGCAGACTTTAAGTGAGCAGAAACGAAACTCCCCTTCTTTGATGCAATTTACCAGGGAATCAGGCAGGACACAGGAAAGAAGACTTCAGACCTAGGCTGTTCTTCTTTTTCACAGAGGTGTTGCCTCTTTTGCCCAGAACCACTCAGATTTCAAGCTATTTTATCAATTCAAACAAGGAGCAGAAGCGTATTTTTATTTGCTTTGAAGGTCAATGATAACTTTTCTAACCAAGCATAAAAAGATTATTCAGAAGAATTAAAGCATCCCTTAAAAATTCTCTTTCTCTAATATTGTATGCATCTTGAACAATTGCTTTTTGCTGTGTTTGATGCCAGACTCTGCAAGACCCATGTAAAATGTGCTCTTTTTTTTTTTGCCAGAATATTTCTGGATGTCTTTTGTTGTACAGTGCCCTCTCTCCTGATGCACTCTGCCATCAGTGGTGACCCATGGTGGGGTTTTGGGGCTACAGAGGTGGGAATGGGGAGGGCAGGAATCTCTGCAGGAGCTGGATCTGGTGCCTCACCCATGCTGGGTGCCTGTGGGGAATACAGGAAACACCCTCCCCTATTTTGTGGATGTCTTGCTGAATTATGGTCTGTTGCCCAAAATCCCTGGGCATGGGAGCAGAGGAGGAGGAAGGTTTGTGTATTGGGGTGAGTCAGGCATTGATGCTGCCCAGACTGGAAGATTGCCATAAATTGTGGTCCTTTTCACAAATAGGGATGCACATGGACTGACAGTGACTTGAGCACTGGGTTTGGCCTCAGAGGGGAAGGTGTCTGTGCTATCAGAGAGGAGACAGGTAGAGACACCCTTTAGAATTTTCATGGGTCTGTGGTGCTTTTTAGACACACATGGGAAAAACATGGCAAATAAAGGTGTTTTGGGGGCAGGAACACGAGTGAGATTCAACATGCAAACCCCAGCCAAGGAGCTTGGGTACAGAAGGGAGTCTGAGCTGCTTCAGTGTCACCACTGCATGCACAGCAATTTGCTCCCACCAAAACCTGGATGAAAGGGGAATATTCAGTCAGAGAGGAGAATATTTAGGTAATATTTAATTTTGCATGTGCACAGCACTTGCTGCCTGTGCTGGTCTGCACCCAGCTCCCAGTGCTCCTTGCAGGATGGCAAGCTCTGACTCATGGAGCAGCAGAGATGCTTTTGTGCTCCTGTAGTTGTGTGTGTTAGCTCTGGGCAGCCAGAGGAGTGAGGAGGTGTCTGTGCTCAGTGGAGTGAGGGTCACTGTGCTCTCCTGGAGGTTTTACTGGGCTGATCAATTTGTAATTGCTCCAGCTGTGTGGGCTGGTGCATTGTTGAGCTGTGGTGTACAGTCCCTTGTCAAACCCTGCTTTCTTCTGTGTCATACCATCATGCATAATCAACAGGGATGAGTGGAGGATGTCATTTAGAAAGAGTGCTAAGAATGCTCCGAGTGCCAGAGCTGCCTTGTGTACTCCTCTTCATCTTTGTTTCTTCATTTCCAAATAAAAATAGTTAAAAAAAAAAAGTCTCACTTTCAGAGTGGGAGGAGAAACTTGTTACATGTTTAAAGTTGGGCCATTTGGGATTCCATTAGACTTCTGTCTCGTGTTTTGTTTTTCTTTTTTTTTCTTTTTTTTTTTTAATTACCCTGCTTCTAGTACTCTTGGGTCCATCTAAAAATTTCAACATTTTGCTCTAAAGTCTGTGATCAAATTTGAAGAACTTTACTTTAAGCTCACAAGTCAAATCAGTACTATTATATCCATTTTTTTAAAAGTGAGAAACAGAAAAACAAGGCAGCAGGATTTCCCCAGGATACACAAAGCTGTGATATGGCTCCTTTGCAAGTAAGCAGGACTGACTTACCATTAGGTTGGGTTTTCTTCCTGGAGGAATACTCAAATTAGTCTTAAAACTTGTTCCAGGTTTGGGGTTTTTTGTGGGTTTGTTTTTTTTAAAAAATTATTTTATATTATTTATTGATTTCTGTTTTCTCCTGTCTTCCCTACCTCTATTCCAGCTACCCAAATGAAGGATTAAGAGTAACCACCTAAATCCAGGTGGTTTAAAAGTGGTGGTTTTAAAGTCCTTCTTTCACAACTGTTAACGACCAAAGAGTGGATTTCCAAGTGGTGTCGCCAGATTGACATGTTTATGCTAATTGAAAAATCAGAGGTATTAATTAGAATCAGATACAGTAAAAAAATGCTTCTCTCTAAGCCATGAAGTCTACAAAGAGATCCCAGACTGTCAGTCTAATGTCAGTCACTGGGAAGGGTATATAAACTGAATTAGTTGTTAGAAACAAAACAAAAACATCAGACTGCTGCATCAAGAGTTTGGAGTTAGTTTCATTGAAGCTGTAGGAACAGTTTGTGTTTCTAAGCTGTGTTTTCATAAAGGTTTGCTTCAGTGGCCTGTAGGTTTGGTCTGGGACTATCTGATGCAGCTGTGATGCTGAAAAGCTTCAGCTGGAATTATGCTTTGTAACTTTGGAACATAGTCTTTTTCAATTTCTTTCCCTTTAGTTGGGGATAGAGCTTGGCTTTTAGCTCAATGTGAGTGTGGGTGTTTATTGAAAATGTCATCTCCTGTGTGTGACTTGGCTTCTGTATTTATCTTGAACTTGTGAAAAGATGTTTTATGGCAGAAGTGAAAAGAAAAGGGAGGTAAGAGCCCACCACTTGATGGAAAAGACTACAAGCTAAAAGTTATAAAACCAATTCTGCTTCCTTCAAAATAACTTCTCAAACTGTGCACATGCTGGAAAGAGGTTGCATGGCTTGTGCCCCAGCTGGGTGATTCCAGGTCCCTTCAGGAAGGGCTGCAGTTTGAAACCTGAGCTTCCCTTTCAGAGGAACTGTACTGGAAAAGAAATGCCTCCATCTGAAAATGGGGAACAGATGCACCAGGGTGCTGGTGCTGGCATGACTCCTGCCATGGGTACAGACTGCTCAGTGTTTCTTGCTGACACTTCCTTCTCCACACAGAAAAGCACTGCTGCATTTTAGGGGGTCAGATGGGCATCTCAAACCTGTCTCACAATAATTCCATAAGGAGCTGTTGAGTTTCTAATCTCACAGGCCATGGAGCATGTAAACTATCCTCAGAAACCTCTTTCCATACAAACAGTGCTTTGCACCCAAGTCTCTGCTGTTAATTTCAGAGTTGTTGGTTGCCCTTGGTTTAGTTGCACTAAAGTATGGAGCCTGTAACATTTATTAAGCAATGTTCATGGTGTGGATCTGATGGACTGCCTCTCACATTTCAGTGTCAAGGCAGCAGGCTGCCTCAGGTAAGAGTGCTGTTTTGGCAGATGTGCTGCTGCTTTCCACGGCAAGTGCTGGGGCTGGAGGAGAAGGGCTAAGGCCTGGTTATGGCTTGGATTATGCAGTTTGCTTGGATCTGGGTGAAAATGCCCAGCTGAGATGCAGAGATAGGTTCTGGTGCTCCGTGGAAGTTCTTCTGAAGAGATACTAAGCTCCAAGAAGACAGATGGCAAGTCAGGAGAATGGCATTAGCAGCAGCAGGCCATAGATTTATAGATTTATAGCAGCCATTGCCCAGCTGTGACTTGGTTTGCATTAAAATGTGTCGACAGCATAGATAAAACTGAACCTGATTCCATGTCAGCAGATTGCCCCCCCTTTCTGAGCATATTTGTTTGCTGTGGTTGCTAAGGGGATCAAGCACAGTTTGGCTTTTGCTAAGCAGGCAGGAGAATCTGCCAGTTCTCCAACAAAGGCCTGATAAGGTAATTTCCTCCACCTCAATGGATCCAAGTCAAACACTCTAAATGGAAAAGTTGTCTCAAGCTGTGATTTCTGGTAGTGGCTGTGATAGTTGTGAGCTTTGTGTACTGGCTGGCTTTGGTCTTAGTGTTGGTGGTCTGATATCTGAGGGCCTTTGGGGGAGAAAAAATTCCCTTGGTGTGGCAAGATGAGATACTACTGAAAATTCATAGGCTAATTGTGCTGTGTTGGAACCTCACTGCTATTTGCTTTTTCCATGCCATAAAATGATACATTTTGGGGAAGACTAGGCCAGATATAAGATAAAGTCTTGGTGGGAAGACCACCAAATTGGTCGCTGACAGCGTGAGGGGGACTGGAGAGTCAGGAACAGGACAAGTAGCCATGGGTAGAAAGGGAGAAATGCTAGATTTAAAAAAAGGAAAAAGCTTGTCTCTCTTTTCTAGTTGAAGGGTGGAGATTTAGACAAGTATGTAACATGGCAGCTTTTGGCTTACCAAATCTAATGCTGACACCCCCCCAAAATTCAAATTCTTTATTAATCTATTTCCACCAGCCTACATGCAACGACAGGGTGGGCTGGTTTTATAAAGCTTCTGGTGTTACAGAGGGATGTCTTATTGAATATTACAATCTCATTTGTCAGATTATTGATAAGCAGAAGGGTAGGTAGCAGATATGGAGCCTGGGGGAAACAGGGATGAAACTAATAACTGGTAAATGCCAACAACATTGCTGTGGACACTGTTGCTGCATAGTTTGATGAGCATCAGGTAAGTTCTATCTACAAATGGTAGCTTTGACTCTTAATAAGATCTCATAAGACTCTCATAAAATCACTTCCTTTCCTTTGGACCAAATTTTCTGAATTGGCAAACACACAGTTTTACTAATAGGATCCACATTTTCACTGAACCCTGCTCAACCTTGGCTTGAAAAGTCATCTGGGTCTTGCCAGCTGGGATCCACTTTGTGTGTAGTAATTGCCAACTAAGCAATGGCATGGAGCTGCATGAGAGCCACTTGGAAATACACAGATCTAGAGTTAGGAGCAGAATGACATTTGGATCTTAAGCACAAAGCAGTGATTGCTGGAGCACTGGCACCAGCAGTCAGGTCTAGCTCTGCCATGGTTTCCTTAAGAGGCAGCTGGGAATAACACTTCATGCTCTTTAATTATGGAACAAAATCTCCTCCTAGCTCAGTTGTTAATAATAGATTTTGAGATTGAATGTTGCTATTGAAAATGATTCTGTACTCAAGCAAATATGTCTTTTGGTGGCTGTTTCCACGTAGACACCGAGGTTTGAAGCTCAGCATGATGCCTGTGCCAGTGAGCCTTTGAGATGGGAAACCAATAGCATTAAACTCCTAAACTATAGTTTTTTGGAAATACTTGGGTGATTTTCCCCTGGAACTCTGCAGGAATGCATGCAAGGTTTAGACTTGCCTGTTATTGACCTAATCAGTGCTTTAAAATCTAGCAGGTTCTGTTTAAATCCCTTTTCTCTGCCTTCACAAGGGTGTGCCTCTCACTGCCATTTTAAGTTAAAATCTATTCTAAAACTGGACATACAATTGCAGGATTAATCTGCTGCATTGCCCTGGAACCTCTTTCTCAGACTAAGGAAGAAAGGAGCATGTCTAACTTGATCTCTGTGCTTAAGAATGGGGATTTTTGTCAGGAGTAAATATGGATAACTATCTATAAAGAAGAATTGCAGCTGGTACGACTGCTGCTATTAAATTCATCAACCATAATGAGAGTTGGCGAGTCCTAGTTGAGGCTCAGATACACTTGCATCTGCAGGAGAGTAATCAAACTCTGTTCTGAAGGGGACTTTTCCCCATAAGGAATACTTTTCCAGAGGTAGAAGCATGCTTTTGGGAAAACTACTTGAATTTGATGAGGAAGTACTTCATTATGAATGAAGTCTATGTAGCCTCACACCTCTTAAACACCATTTTTCTCTGGTCCATGTGTGGAAGTCCATTAAGCATCCTCAACTGTGTTTGAGAAGGATGTGTATTGAAAGACACCTGCCCAGAACCATTTGTGCTGGTTTTTCCTACAAATCCCCGGGCTACATTAATACAGGCAAAGCAGCCTTCATAACACACATTAAAAAATCCACACAGAACCTGTCTGTCCACCTCTGTTACTCTACAACAGCAAATACCCCACAGAGAAACCCTTTTGGCATTCCTGGATTATGCACATGTCCTTCAGGGAACATGGAAGATTCATTTATTTATCTTTGCAACCAGCATTTGTTCTCCTGAGGGTGAAACTGCCATATCAATTTCCTTTCTTCCTCACACCCATAATCTCACTTTACATGGGGATCCTTTACCTTTATTCTCAAAAGAATGATATTGTCGTGATTCTTCCAGCGAAACTCTGAGCCGTGCGTTTCTCATCTTGCCTTTTGCTCTGCAATCTGCTCTTTCTGTTTTCATGGAGTCATGGAATCATTTAGGCTGAAAAGACCATTTTAGGTCATTGAGTCCAGCCTTTACTGCCAAGCCCACCACTCACCATGTCCCCAGATGCCACACATAGACATCTTTTTGTTACCTCCAGGGAAGGTGAGTCAGCCCTTTTCCAGTGTTTGAGAAGCTTTCCTGTGAAGAAGTTTTTCCTGGTATCCAATCTCTGTGGTCCTGCCTTGCTGCAGCAACTTCAGATTGCTCAAGGTCATTACTCAAAGGTGCCTGAGTTGTGACACTTACCTGGAAGCCACAAAAAGCCATTTATCTGGGAAATTGCTCAGCACTATTCCTTGGGTGTCTGATTGTTGTCTCAGTGGTTTACAATGCATTTTAGCTCCTCTAGCTACAGAGGCTTTCAGCATCTGAAATTTATAATGAAAAGGGTTGTTATACTTGGCTTTTAAAACAAGAACCATTGAACAGTTTCTTTATTTCATATACAATTAACAATGTATGTGTGGATGCTTGTGTTTTTCCTGGAAGAAAAATGTTCTTTTTTTATTTCTGAAATGTGAGTGAAGTCTTTATCCTTCTCATCTCTGCAGCTGTAAAGAAAAGTCTAAACTTTCAAAGAAGTTGTTGCTGTCATGCTCTGGGGACTGGGAGTGAAAGTGAGAAAAAAATTTATACTTCTGGGCAAGGTATTCCCTGGGTCACTTTGCTCTGTTTGTCATCCTCACAGTTTATCTTATAGGCTGTAAACAGAGAAAGTCTGAACAGAGATTGATTTGTTCATTGTCTTATCTGAATCATCACCTTTATCATCTGTACTTCAGTTCTGCTGGATGTCCATGTTAGTTTAGACCAGGCCAGGATTTGCTTTTGCAGTTGCTGTGATAATAAGCACATAATGTTGCTTTAGTATTCCTGTGCTGCTGTTTAATTCACAGGGTGTAGGTTGCTGTTGCTTCGTCTGCTGTTTGACCTTCTGCTTCTTAATCTTGTTTTTCAGCCCCAGAATCTGTCTTTAAGCAGAATGTAAAGTTGAAGGATGTTGTTACCTTCAGATGGGCTTTGGTGAAGGAGATAATGACCTGGACCTCTGGGTGTCAGCCAGCAGTGGGCTGCTGCACTCTGTCTGAGCACTTCAGGGAAGGCTGCTTGGGAATTGCAGGTTTTGTGAGAATTTGAAGGTTTCAAGGTGTTTATTGTCTGTTAAGAGCAAACAGAATGGCATTGAAGCATTCAGAAGAGGTTTTATGATGGTGCTGTGACATGAGAGCTTTTTGACTTAGAGGACCTCTCACAGGAAATTTGCAGAAACTCACTTTTCCATGAAATACTCGGATTAGAGAGAACATTCAATACAGCTTAGTCACCAAAATACAGAGAAAACACTGAGGGGCAGCTACTTGTTAATGAGAATGAAGGACAGTGTTTGAGTTCTAAAAAAGACAAAGCAAATTTGGGACTCCAATTTGACCAAAAAACCTTGGGATAAGTCTCAAAAACACAGTATGGAACAACTGGAAGCTGCAATTTGCTTGGCTTCTTGCTTGAGCACTCCAGTCCAGATAAATGCTGTGCTTTCCTGTTCCATCTTGACCCACCACTGCTTTGCAGTCTGCAAGCAGATGCACACTATGGGGGGCTGTTTTTGGAAGTGTGGTGATAAAGCCCAATCCCCACAATCTTCTGGCATTCTTGTGCTGTATCCTAACTTCTCAGGGCAGAGTCAGTTTTTCAAATGGTAGGGGGGATGTCCTTATGTTCATTTTGCCTCTTCTCTCGTTCTTTCTTTTGCTGCCTTTGACAGTTTTATCTGCATTGTAATAGAAAAATAACTCTTCTGATCTTTAAAAAAAATTAGATAGTTTGGAATTCTTTAAATCCTTGCCTGGCCTTGCTTTAGAATTTGAATATAAGCGGAGGAGTTGAGAATGAAAGAGATTTTTCAAGCAAAGAATTGTCACTGTGACCTTGGGATAAGTAGGAGGGAATAAATAAAAAATATGTTTCAGTCTTTCACCAGCTAAGTAGGATATGGTCCCTGTCTTCTATTCTTGCCTTCTTATTAGATTTCCCAGTATATAAAAAAAGTTAAATATCAATATTCTCATATCTTTAAAATATTAAAAACAAGTCATCTTTTATCTGTGGATTTTTCCCTTATATCCATCCATGAGGAGGCTTTGCATCTTTGAAAACACAACAGAGCTTTGCAAGCAATGAAGGCAGAAAATGAGTCATGAGAGATGGCTCTGCTCTTATAACACCCATGTGTCTATCCACAGTTACCATTTCTAGAAACTTGTTGCCTTAAGGTGTGTTATGGTCCTTGGCCAGGAATAAGGCTGAACATAACAAATAATTTGCAATTGGGAGAGGCAAGGCTAACTGCATTCTCTGGTTTTGTTGTACAGCTATGGCAACAATTGGTTTTCATTGGAAACAGAGAGAGTCTTGCTTAATAGACAAGGAATGAATAGAAACATCTTCAGTGCAGAGCTATCAACATTCAGCATTATGTTTGTGCTGGGTGGATTTGTTGTTTGAAACCATGCCCCTGAAACACACCTGACCCTTCTGTGGTTGGATTCTTGGGCTCTGATGTACCTGCAATAATTTCTTGCTGTGCAAGGAGAATATGAATATTAACATGGATTTAAGTTTAAAAAAAGCACCAGATGATCAGTGTTTGCAGAGACTGTCTGAATTTATATTGGTTTTATTTGGATGTAGTGCCACATGAGACAAAATTCTGCTCTTTTTCAGACAGTTTTCTGTGTTGCTCAGCTAAAATATTTGTTTTTCTGAGACAAAGTGGACACCAGAGCCATGTTCATGCTGCTGTCCTCAACAGGTGACTGCCCTTTGTATTACCTGGGGCTGACCTTGGTTATACCCCCTGATCTTCCTACTTATGTAGAGAAAAAAAGAAGAAATTACTTCTAAATGTACTTGGTCAGAGGCCCATTTCCAATAATCAAAGCAAATAGATCTAAATTCCAAATATTGAGGGAAAGAGCAGCTTTTATGAAATGATGACCTGATTTATTGAAATCTACCTGGTAATATCCAGTTCCTCAGTGCAGTGTTCCCTTCTGCTCTCCTATTGAATTTGAGTTCACCTATATAAAATCCTCTTCATAGCTAACAAAGTTTAAAAGCACTGACAAGAAAAAGAATCTGTGAAACAGATGTTAAAAGAAAGCAGTCAAAATCACTGCTCTTACCCTTTTATTTTTTCTCTTGTTTTTCCAAACTGCTTTGGATTAACTTGCATCAGTGTCTGTAGCCATGCATGGTTACCCTTTAGGGGATAAAATGCTGGGAAGGAATAGTTAAGCTTTGCTCTTACCAAAAAAACAAGATTTGTTGCCATACATTGTCTGTGAATTCCCTGGAGTGCCTCCCAGTGAATTGCTAGGGTTTACTGAGATCTGTTTTCAGCTTCCCTCGTGTCTCAGAGCTGAGCAAGGCACTGGTGGGGCAGTGGGGGCCAGTGCTGCCAGGGGTGACAAGAAAAAGAAAATTCCAGTTTCCTTTAGCTAGGAAATGCTACCTGAATATCCCTCTCTGTCTTCTCTTCTGTCCAGTGTGTTTTGACAAATTGCCACCAGGGCATCAGCTGGAAAGATCAGTTTCTTCCATATAATTTTTCACTGCAAATATTAGCTGGCAAGTCATGGATGAAGATGCTGGGGTAGGTGGGAAGAAAAAATCCTTAATCTAGATAATGTCTCCACTAGATGTGAGCAAACACATTTCACTGTGCATTCAGCATTTCTTTGATACAAGGTAGATGTGATGGAAATTCTAATGAGTGAGCAGAGTGAGGGCAGGAGTCCTTAGGAAGAAGAGGATGTGAGAAGTGTTTGGAAGTTCTTCTCCAGAAATAGCAGGCCAAAATAAATTGCCTCTGCTTACTAGAGGGAAAGAAAGGCAAGGCACAAAACTGGGAAAAGGTCAGTCTTTTTCCATGTTGGCCTAGCAGTGTCTTAATTCTGGAATTTTCAGGATAACAAGGAAGTGGCAGTAACTGGGATTATTAAGTCATGACACAACTTTATTTTTGTCATCAAATCTTGAGGGTATTTCTATGGGATAAATAATTCCTTTTGCCATCAGATATCAAGTAAGTTTTATGTGATCTCTCAGATTTGTGATCTGAGTTTCTCCAGACCTGAGAATTTTGACCTTATTTAATTCTTAGCGGGTTAAGTAGCATTTCCAAATATACAAATAACCCATGGAATCTATTTTGTATGCCCTAAAAAGCATTTACCTTTTAATTTAACAGAGTTTTTGTTAGAATAAAAGCCCTATTAGTTTTCCAGATATGGTTTTAGTCGTACATTCTCAGTGGACATACTGAATGTTCTGCTTTTGAGCACTCTTCATTATTGTTGTTATTATGCATTGGGGTTTTTTTTTTCCTTTTTTTTTTTTTTTAGGGATGGAAATAAATAGAACAGGAGCAAAATCAGGAACAGAAGTAAGCTCTGCATGTTTGTGAGGCCTTAAACAGATGACACTGTCAGGGGCTGGGCAGTTTGCTGCATTGACAAAGGCTGAGTGGTTCTTCCCAGAGTAATCCACCGAGGGCCTTGTGCCCAAGAAAACAAAGATTTAGAGCATAATTTCTCTTTGAACTCCACAGGCAGCGTGGTTCAGAGCTGTGGTTCAGAGCCCACTCTGGAGCTGCTCTGGGGGAAGCTCCTGAGGTGCTCACAGAGCTCATGGATGGGTTTTGGCAGCGGCTGCTCTGATCTCCTAATCCAATCCCAGTGCGTTAACGTGAGTGGAGCCCAGGAGCACTCTGGGCAATTCAGCTCTGCTCAACCTGAAACTCAGAGCTTTTTCTGAAGTCTGCTCTGGGGGAAATGCACATTAGTGTGTTTGATTTAGCACTGAGGAGGCAGATCCTGTTGACAAAGACCTTTGGAAGTAAATCTCTCCGTGGCACCGACCTACGTGAGAACCTCCAGTGCTCTGATCTGCTGAGTTGTGGTAAAGGATGAATGGCAGAGGAATCCCAGTTAAAAACATTTTATGGAAACTATGATTTCTTTACCTAGTTACCTCCTTCTTTTTTTCTATTTTTACAGGAAGATCATTTTGTCACTGGAAGTGGCAGCGCAAAGTGTAGATGTCATTGATCTACTGAATTTTTGGGGTGGTAGAACTTCACCAAATCCCACAAAATAATTTTTAAAAGGTGACCTGAGAACATTCTTAGATTTATGGACCATTTTTGTCCTTTGACAATGGAGCACAACCATACTGGAAGCTGCTGGCTGTTGTATTTGCATAAGTGTCTCTCCTGAGAATGTTGTACCTGTCACTTGACTCCCCTCTCTTTCTTTCCAAACCTGGGTCTGCAGCTTTTCTACTTGTGATAAAGCTGCTTCAGCAGTATCATTGTTAGATTTCCAACATTTTTTTGGAAAATACAGAAGTGGCTACACCTCCAGGGTTATATAATCAGGTTTCTTCATCCTTTGTCTGAGGACTCTTTGCAATTTCAAATCCATATTGCTTCATCAGCGATGCTTAAGCCTTCATTTATGCAGATGATTTAATGCAAAAATTGTCCCAGAATACTTGTTAAGCTGTTGGCTGAATCCAAAGCCTGTGGATGTATATGGAGCAACTCCCTCTGACTTCACTGACCTTTGAATAAGCTCTTTAAATAGCAGCAATCACAAAAAAAAAAAAAAAATAGATTCAAAGCATTGTAAAAAAGTTATTGTTATACTTATCTCTTTTAAATATTTTGACCTTTGCTATCTAGACTCCCCACACATATGACTTTTATGACTTCTGTTGAATTGTTCTTTTTTTAAACTTACTCCATAAAATATTTTAATTATACAGGAGTCTGAGATAAAATCAGTTATGTAATCAGGATATTTCAAGTGCACCAGTGACCAACTCTGGAATCTGGGAAGGAGCACAGACATCAGTGAGGGTCGAGCTGCAGTGTATCCCTGCCTGCTGGGACATTCTCAGAATTCAGACTCCAAACACCAGTTAAATGCATGGCTGCCTGCAATTCCAGGCAGCATCCAAGTACCTGTGCCTTGTGATGGTGTCTGCATAATGTTAACAAAAGTGATTTGTAATCTGGAGATGGCTGATTAATTCTCCAGTGCAGGTCTCCTTTGAAGACACGCTTGGCTTTAAACAGAATTTGAAGTGGTGAAACTTGTGCATTGAAATCCAAATGCAGGTCAGATTAGAGTTTATGATTCAAGTACATATTTGAAACAAAAGTTACCCTTGGCTTAATCCTGGCTTCTTATGGACTGGAATTTTTCTGAACCTGGTTCTGTTTTATTGTTATTTTCTTTTCCTTTTTAGATGTTCTTTTTTTTCCTTTTACCAGTTGAAACAAAACTGTCACTAATCTACAGAACAGGATTTTTTTTTTTATTATCACACTGAAATGATGAAAACTACACTCTAGAAATATGCAGGGCTGTTTAGAGTGTCTAGTAAACCTCTATCTAAATATTTGTAAGCATTCACAGCCCTTGCCATATCTATCCATTTGAATCATTCCAGCAAGGCAGCATATCTTGCATAAATCTCTCATTGTACACATTGCTAAATCAAGATATGTCTGTTAGTGAATTTGGTAACATATACAGCTAGGTTCTCTGACTTTCCTAACTAATGAGTCACGTTATTGGCAAAGAATTACCAACTTGAAATTGATCTTGCTTCAAGTGGAACAAAATTATTACAATGCAAGTTATCAATCAGTTACAAACAATTTGTGTCTGGAAAAGAAAAGCAGATTTGTATTTTAAGCTTTATCAAAATGTTGTTACTTGCAGCTATCATTTTAATTTTTTTCTGCCTTTTACACAAGAGGGAGCCTTCCCATTGACTTTTCAAATTTATGCTGAACAATCAGCAGTTCGGATTTTTTCTCCTAAGACCAACCTCATTAGTGGCACAAGCAGCTATAGGCTGAGAAATCCCCCTGGACAGGTGTCAGTTGAAACTTCTGCCTGCCTTAGGCTGCTGAGTGGAATTACATTTGGAAAATATCCCTGTGGAAATGGCTGTAGGAGGCTCTATTTGGTTTTTTTTTGTCAGTCTCACCTGTGTGAATCAGTCTCTTAACTGGCAAGCAGGATTATGTAGGACAATCTCTAGCAGCCTGAAACATCCAGTGTTTGAAATAAAGAGGTGTTCCTTCCACCTCCTGTGTCATCCTGCAATAAGAATTACCCAGCCTGACTTTTGCTGACAGCCTTAATAACAATTCCCAGTGTTAGACACCTCTCCTGTTCTGGCCAAGGCCCAGCAGTGAATCAAAAATAAACTCTTGCTTCACCCTGTGCAACTCAGAATTGAAGCTTCCCCCCAGACCCAGAAATTTCCACAGTGTCAGTCTCCTGACCATAACTGAATTTTAAGATGGATATTTCCCAGCTTGCTACTGGAAACATATTTCCAACAGAAAAACCCCAAACAGTGCAATAATTGCAAATCAGTAACTGTAATGACTCAGTTAAAAGGGAAGCATGAATTTTGGAGACAATTTTCTTCAAAATACAGGAAAAAAGATTGTCTACCAAAGCCATGAACTGAAATTTAACAAATAGAATATTTCCATTGATTTCAGTGTGTTTATCCAGTCATGACTTGATAGAGGGGGCATTTAGGATATTGTGGACTGATAATGTGGTAGTTTCTAAACCAGAATGCTCTTAGGTATTAGGATGAAGAATGTGTGTGGTGTCTAAAGAGGAATTGCTTCTATCCTTGCTGCATTTAACCCCATGAGGAGGTGGGTGTACACACATACACTATTTTCCAATTAAAAAAACAATCATGCATTAAGACTAGTTGTTGATATCATGAACCTCCAACTTCTTTTTTTTTTCAGTTGCAAGGAAATTAAATTTGTTTCACAAAATTGCACGCGGCAGGCGAAGGCTTCTCTTGGCTGCCCAATAATATTATCATAATTTTGTAGTCAAAGTGCATATTGGATTTTGCTACTGGCAGTGCTGTTTTCTTTTCACTCAGTGCTGCAGGGGCTGAAGTAAATTTTATACCCCAAATCACAAGCTTTGCCCTTGGTTTAATTCTGTTCTTCTGTACTTGGAAAAATTTACTTTTTTTTAAAGAATGTAGCGGTTTGGTGGGTTGGATTTATTTCATTTTTTGATTGCACCATGGCTGTGAATTGGATTCTTTCTCTCTGTTTTCTATGACTTCTTTTCCTTTCTCATTTCCAAATCTGGTAAAGCTCCCTGACGTTCTCACTTCTTTTCAAGTTCTCAAGGCGTGTTGCAAACAAGCCAAGGGAGCAAACGCTGCCTTTGCCACAGCTGATGGAGGGAATTGGGGAATTCCACACAGGAACAGAGGGACTGAGCTTCCTGTCAACATGAAATCCAAACAGGGCAATGGGGGGCTGCTTTTCTCCTGCTTGGTCCTGATGGGACAGAAAAGTTAAGCCTGCAGGAAATGTATCAGTAGAAAAATTGCATTCTTAAGCTGAAAATAAATTTGGGGGAAAGAGGAGGGAAAACACCAGAGTGCCTCCAGGGTTTTGGACAGTCAGCTGCTGGGGGCTGGAAATTGTGCCCTGTGTGAAAATCTCCTTGTCCTGGTATTTATTCTTCTGGGGGAAGTCCACACGTTGCTGTGGAGCTGGAAGGATCAGGTTGCATGATGGTCTTATGGGAAAACCTATTGATGCCATTTCTCTTTATTCTTTGTTGGGGCTACCAAGAATTTTCTTGATGTTTATTGGTTTGGGTGGGTTGGGGTATATTTTTTAAATTTTTTTTTCTCTATACAGAGATTCCATTTTAACTTTTCTAGGTGGATGTGGCTGTTTTGAAGTCTGGAGGTGTGGAGAGCTTCTGCCCATCAAGGTAAATTGCATTTCCAACAGTAAATACGTACCAAACCTTAGTAGACCAAGTTTCCAGAATCCCTAAGAAGTGAAGCAAGCCAAACAAAGTGACAAGATGCTACTCTCTTTATCACCTCTGTCTTGTCTTATTCCTTGAATAGGAATAGGCTCAGTTCTTTGTGTATATTTTCTAAATTTCAGGTTACTGAGGTTTCACCATGATTGTCTTTGAATTTAGGGGTTACACCCTCTTCCTTGCCTTGGAAGAAGATCCAAATGTAAGTAAATTGAACTTTTTTTTTTTTTAATTTATTTAATGCTTTAATTCCTTTGTATTCAAATTCCTGTAAGATTTGCCACATTCCATTTTTTTTAACATTGCATTTATCCTATTGGAGATATATGTGGAGAAGTAAGGTGACATTTTTCTTTACATAATTATTTGTTAATTATTATTTCTTGGAAAGAACTCTTATGCTTACATTTGGAATGATGTCTGCAGCAGAGGGAACAGATTGCTACTCTCTAGACCATCCTGTTAATGTCTTTCCTTCAGTAAGAAAGTCTTTGTGTTCTGGGTCAGCCTTACCAAAAACATACATATTTTTTATATCCCATGAGAAATCCCATAAATTTGTGTTTAGAAACATTTTTTTGAATTTATTTTTTTTTGTATTCAGTGATTGAGGGTAATATTAGCTTTTTTGAGCTGAACAGTAAAAGGAAATAATTCTGAGAGAGGGTTTCTTCTCTCAGCTCTCGTGATTTGAAAAGTTGTGTGGTAAATCTCATCACACACATTTCATATGCTGTTTAGTACCATAGTTAATGAGCTTAGCATTTGGAGCCAAAGTGATTCCTGGCTTGGCAGTGTTTTCTGTAATTTGGAGAAGTGAGTTTTGGAATAGAAATGCAGATTCCTGGTTCCTCAGAGAAAGCACCTTCTATGCTTGGCTGCTGTGGCCTCTGAAGCCACAGCAGAACCAAAGGTGTGTGAGAATTTGGTACAGTTTTCCTGACGAGGTAAATAACCCCCTGTCATGGCTGTTGCTTTTCTTTTAGAAGTCAACATCTTCAACATTTTGAGCATTTTGTTTCTGTAGTGTTGATTCACTTCTGGATTGTTTCCTAAAAGTTCTTAAAGCCTTGATGCAGGAAATAGAGCAAACGCTTCAAGCTCTTTCCTAACTGAGAAACCTGGGGAGAAAACAGATTTCCTTGGGGTTTTGTTTTTGTTTGGTAATTTTTGTTTGTTTGTTTGTTTGTTTGTTTTGTGGGGATTTTTTGTTGTTGTTATTGTTGTTTTTGTTTGTTTGGTTGGTTTGGTTTTGGTTTTGATTTTGTATTGTGTTGGTTTTTTGTTGTTGTTGTTTCTTTGGCCAAATACACGTTGAAGGAAATGACACTGACTTTCAATATCTGATAGATAAGGAAGGAGAAGAGAAACTGGGATTGTTCTTTATCTTGGGCTGGGTCCTGGCTTATTCCCCTGTGAGAAGGAGGCAGTGTTCTACCTAATGATTCATTCAGTTCTTTCAAAGGGCCTCTGAGTACTCCTGGAAATAGGCTCAGTAGATCTGAAATAGCTGAGTGGATGATGACAGCATTTTTATATCTAAAAGGAGTGAATCAGGGAATTACCATGGCACTCTGCTGAACTAGCCTGTCCTCCCTGACTTCACCAGTTAATTCTGAGATATGGAGCACCAGTGAGAAATAACTGAGAGCAGAGATGCAGGGGGGTTGAGGCTTTGTGAGCACAAAGTCTTGGTTCCCTGGAAAAAAGAGACTCAGCTTGAAGAGCTGTAACACAGAATTACTATTTTCTCTGGAACTCACAACTCCTGCATTTTACTTTCTTCTAACTCAGAGCAAGCCTATATATTTTTAATTTCTCTGCTGAAGACTATTTCCCTCTTGTCCTTAACAGTTTTCATTTCAATGAAGAAAAATTTTCCCAACTTGCTTTTAACTCTCCTATAGCTTGTTTTTCCATGGCAATTTTTCAATTCCCTGGGTTACTGCAGACTCTCAGTTTGCAGAGTCATTCCTGCAGCGAATCCTCCCTCTTCTTTTTCTTCTCAGCTGATTGTTCCTATTTTCAAACTTCACAATCTCACCTCCAAAACCTAGACATTCTTCAGAGTATAACTTGAGAAGGAGCACAAACCTCAAAAATGTCACTGAGCTCAGAAGTCTGAAAGCAAAATCCTTTCTCTGCTTAAATAGAATGCTATCAAGGGGTCTGGGCCAAAATTAAAACAGAAAAATACTATTTGTGTAGGGCATTTCATATAGTATTTTAAGTGATTATTTAGTCAGTTGAAAAAAAAAATTATGTATATATCTTTCTTCCACTTTGACTTTTACCCCCTCCATTTCCATGGCTTCTTAAGTGTGTGCTGATGCCAGAACCCAGTGCTTTGTTTTCTGAAATGTCAAATTTGACTTGGAGACAAGAGGCTGATTAAACTGTTCTCACTTTCTGTCACTACCACCAGCCAGTTTGCATCTGTCTGCATCCCTCCTCTAGTGTTAACTTGGACACTGCTTTTCAGGGAGTGAGGATCTGCATCCAGAAATGTCAATTATGCTTCAAACAGACCCACCTAATGAAATGTGTGCCTTTTGAGTCAGGGCCAGAGGCTTCTCTGGAAGTGCAAAACTTTTGAAAAGGTGTTAGAGATTTGTTGTTGTAGGGCTGTTCCCTCTGGGAAAAGCAAGGGGAGTACTAGAGGGGTTACCAGCACAGGCAGAAGGAGAAATAAATGGGAAATACTAGGGTCTTAGTTTGGGGAAAGTGAAGGGAAAAAAAAAAATTATCAAATCCTGTGCCAGCAGGAATGGGCATGGCAGGGTTTAAGGCAGAGCCCAGCAGATTTCACATTTGTGGGAACAGGGAAAGCTGGGACACTGGCATGAAAAACTGGACCAGCAGTGACATCCTGTGCTTCCTGTGCTGCCATTGTGATCTTGGTCATTGGCAAAAAGATCTCCTTCCAGGGACAGCTGATCTCTCACAGCCCAGACAGGAGATGCTGAGATGTACCAATGCTTTTTGCCAGCCAGAGGTGAAACTTTCAGGTTTGCTGATTAGCCAGTGTTATTTTAGAGGGAAATTATGGCACTTTCCATGTGGCTTGGGAAGCCTTTTTGTCATCATTATTATTTTAAACAAAGGAAAGAACTCATGGATTTGTGAGAGTAGTAGATGGGAAAATACAAGATCAGTTTTGGTATCAGCTTTTGTGGAAAGGAATTGTACCTTTCCTGAGGCTATCATTCAAGCAGACAGAATCTGAATGTCCTTGAATCCCTTGATTGTGGTTCCCTATTTTCAACCTTTAGGTTGTACAGGCTTGCTACTATTCCTGTTGTTTAGGCTTCCCTAATGGCTATAATATGCTTTCCTCCCTTTCTGTTCTCCCCATTCTTTTTCCTCATGTTTTTGGTGACCTTCAGATTTCTTGTGACATTAGTAAGTAGTTTGTGCAAATGGGCTTTCTGACCTTGCAAATGAAGTGGGAAACCTTATATGCAAAAGCCTAATTTTAAAATATTGAAAATTATGTGAATCAAAGCTAAGTCCAAGTGGATTGAAAGAATGCAAAAGCTACAGACCTGTTACATTCACTTGGCTTCTGGGTTTGAAATGATCTGAAGCCAGAGACCAGAAACTGCAGAGAGAGAATGTGTGTTTAGAAAAATATTTTCTGAAATCTGGGCATCAGGGCTTCTCTGGGAAGTGCAGGGGAAAACCTTTCATTGCTATTTTCCTTGAAGCAGAATGGGCCTACTTGAAGGTGTCAATAAATGTGATTTGCTGTACTTTTATTGCTCCCTCCTCAATTTTTTTTCAGAAGTCTTGGTGTTCCCATGGGTAGCAACTTTATTGAGTTTGCCAGTTTTGATCTTGGGCTGGAAATCTTGGGTGTTTCCTGTAAGAGGCTCCTAAATCTTTGGATTTAGGTGTGGCTAAATTGATTATTGAAATTTAAACCTGACAATAGCTAATGAAAACATTGCTCTTTTTTCCATTTTCCTTTCTTTATTAAAAAACAAATACAAGAAAAGAATGCAAAGAGGATTCACATCTCTTTTCTTTGCTGAAATTGTGACAAGATGATAATTTTCCACCTTTTTATATGATTTTCTGGAAGTCTAGATTGTCAATATGGATAAGCAAGACTATTTCCTGCTTCTGAGAAACAGTTATCTTTTTCCACAGCTGCCTTTCATTTTTCTAGTGAAATCTTCTCAGGAGCAGTCTAAAATAAAAGTATTAAATGAAATCATTTATAGGATTGATGTAGATTTCCATTTCCTTGGTATGGGATTCACTTTCCAGTAACTTTATCTTTTCTTATCTTTTGTATTTTAATCCCATTCGCACTGAATCTATTAAAAAAAAAACCTTGTGCAGGCACATTTAAATTCTCTATTCCTTCCACATTTGATCTGTATTTGATCATTATTTGATCTATACCCTGTATAACAATAATTCCACAATTATTGGAGAACACATTTTTTGCCATAGCTGATGGCACCATGGCCTGGCTTGTTCCTGCACTTACATTTTTAGTTTTGAAGGCAGTCTTCTGATGATGACAAACACCAGCAGAAAGAGGGAACCAATTAGGTGTTTCTGATGGCATATCATCAAATGCTGGAAATAAATCTGGGTTGAAAGTAAAACACTGACTGTTGGAAAAGAAAATATCTGATCATAAAATTAACGTCAAAGACAGAAGCTGAGCAAAAAGCCAAACTTTAAAGCCTTTTGTGATGAAAATCATCAAACCATGCCAAACCAAGCTGAGACAGTGAGGATGTCAAGGTTGAGGAAAAGCCTTTAGAAAACTGGAACTATTCTTAAACTTTCCTGACTTCCCCTGTTTTGCTTAGGCTGTCAGAAGATAGAAACTTCTTTTTAAACCTCTGCAAAAGGTTGTTTGCAAAACTTTCCAAAAATCCTTGTCATTTTCAATTCAAATATTCTGTGTTTTACAGCTGGAGGGAATGGTGGGAAACTTGCTGGAAGCCAACATGGACACCTGAAGTACATATTAAAAAAAATGTAAAAAATTAGTTCTTTGGCATTAATTACAGCAGTTGGCTGAAGTTCTGTTGGAGATCTCTACAGGTCTGTTAGAGATAATTTGTCCATCATGGGAGAATCTGATGAGCCTCCAGAGGCTGGGATTGAATAGCTTTGTACTCCTGGGTAGGCACATGGTCCCCTTTAGGATTCAGCTGGAATTTCTTCCAAGTCCACAGGCAGAGGGAAATTTCACAGAACAAACTGAGCTGAAGCAGTGCTGGGGGGCTGTGAGATGCTGGAATTAATTTTATTGTCTTTATGGTGTTGCTGCTGGACTCTTTGTGTGGAACCTGAGCTGGTTAATGGCTCTGGTTGTTTATACATGCAGTTTTAAGATTACCAACATTACCCAGAATGTGAGTTGAGTTTTCTTTCTCTATAAACCAATAAAAAGGCAGATTTTGCACAGCTTTGCCCTTTCCCACTTACTACAAGTAAGAAAGATTTAAAGGTTGTTTATACAGTGGTGCTCAGCAAGCTGGTTTTGGCTGCCCTGGGTAGCTCTGACATGCACACAGTGAGCACAAATTGTGGCTGCCTCATCCAGCTCCACTCTTCTCTGAGGTTGTGCTTGTTCAATGCTACCACATTTGTATGATGTGTTGAACTTAAGATGCCTGAAATGTCAGGACCTACACAGCTGGACATAAATCTAGGGAGTAAGTCATGTTTTATGTTCAAGGGAGCTAAATATAAAACCTGCAAAGTGGGCCTCACAACTTTCTCATTTTCACCTGCACCCCCATTTCTCTTCTGCCAAGAGAAACTTCTATTTCGATGAATTGCTGAATAGAAGCATCTCTTATCTCCAAAACGTCATTGGCTGAACAATTTTTTTTTTCTTTTTGTGTGATTCCTCTTCATATTTTTTAGGAGTAAAGGAAAGGGTGGTTTGGCTTTGTTTTTTTCCTGTCCAAAAGCAGGTAGATGGCTACTTGTTTGTAGGGCTGGGCCAGAAATAATTTGCATTGATGACTTGCAGTAAGGGTCTTGACATGGGATAAGGTTTTCTGTAGAATTGTTCTACTTCCAGCAGCAGCAGTGTCAGGCTTGCAGTTCTTATTTTACTGTATTCTTGGAGTGTTTTAATCACACTCATGAATCTCCCTCTCTCCAGAGTACAGAGGGCTAACATTTATTCAAAGAATTATGACAGAGGAAGAGTTGGATGAATATTGTTCTTGAAAAAAGAGAAGTTATTAAACTATTTCAGTCTATTCAGTAAGTAATTGTTTTATTTCCCGGAACTACTAGAATCCTAATGAGTAAATGAGTGTTTATCCCAAAATACATTTAATATTCAATCCCATTGTGTAGCATGATTTTACCAAGAAATGCCTTCCAATGGCCAAACCTTAATTATTTTGCCATTTTATTGCAGATAGTCACTACAGCCTTTCTCTCATATATTTTTTTCCCACCAGAGATCATTCCTAATAAAATCTAATTTTAGTTTCATACATTGCAGAGGAGCTTGGTTTTAAACAGTATCTTTCAATGAAGTCTTCAAGGCCTTTTTATTGCAAGAGCAAGACTGTGAGCTTCATTATATCCCTGTGTGGTTAGAAAATATTTCTAGATCATCTCTATAGCTGGGGAACAAATGTAACAAAAATGGTGAAGAGTTGTGATGGTCACTGCTTAATCATCTGGGCTGTCTTGCAGAATTTGGAGTCCAGAATTAGGTATGCAGCTGATGAGAAATCAGAAGTAGACATTTTAGCTTAGTACAAAAATAAGAATAAATTTTAACAGCAGAACACTAATTATTTGGTACAAGAAACTGGATAGGGGTTGTTGTGCTAATGGATATTTGGGAAGATTAGGTGTTTTTTTCTCCCCCACTGGTGAATTGGTTTGTTCTTTAGTTTTAGTCACTCTGATGGATTTGAATAGCTTTATTTAAAAAATGGAGACAAATTGCTTCTACTTGAGGGCTAGAGAAGTGAATTTCTCATTTATGGCCTGAATTACATCTGTGGAAAATGATTGAAATCCTGCCTTGTGTGGGTGGTTCTCTTAGACTTCTGCTGTCACTGTTTTGAGCTAATTATTTAGTGAAACTACATCAGAACCCTCCTATGCACCAAGTGAGTTCTCTAAACACTGGGTAAAAACCATGCTCATTCTCTCCTTTATGGCAGCAAATAACTAAGTTGTGCAGAGGGAACATGTTTAAAGAGACAACAGGGAGAAATCAGGATTTGCATGGGGAAAGAGGAATAACATTTTCTTCTGACTCTTTCTCAAAACTATCTGGAGTGAAGCTCATTGTTTTCTGTGCTCTGCAGTGACCAGCAGGGTCCTGGAAAATACGAAAACCTGTTTTCTGTATACTGATATGTCTTGGGCTCATGGTGAGCACAGCTGAAGTGCTTTTGGAAGAACAAAGCTGGGGGCTGGAGGACTCTACAGGACTAGGCAACAGCTGGGGAAAGCTCCTGAAGAGATGCCAGTTCTGGGTGCATTTTTGCTAATTAATGACATCCAATAACCATGTAGAAAGAGGAGCCAGGATAACTCTGAATGCCCTAAGAGGATGCTGCAATGAGACACTGAACATTTCCTTGCAGCTCTTTAAGACCTGTCTCTTCAAAACGGGCAAATATGCAGAAACAGGTTTTGTTAGAAGTGCTCCCAGAGAATATCCCTGCGTGGCTTCACCCAGCCACAGTTGTGCTGGATTGGAGCCCAGGGAGTCAGACTTGCTTTAACTTAGAGCAGCCCTTGTGTGTCACGAGGTGGCACTGCAGAGTGGGATTGAAATTACAGCCCTTGGGAATCCTTCAAGGGCAAATTTCTCCTGGAGAAGTTTGTGACTTCTGCATGACTTCAGATGGTTGTTTTTTCTCAGAATTAGTCTGGAAACGTGGACAACTTGCAAACTGCCTGCAGACACAGCATGAAATTACAACTTCTTGAAATTATTCTTATGCAGATCTATTTAATTAAAAATTACAGTTGGTAGGGTTTTGCAGGTATGATGAAGACAGCAAAAATCCCCAAACCAACAGAAAGTCAGCAGTTATGGCAGTGAAAAATGTGTCCAATATCACAAGATGATAAGCAATAAGTCACTGTATCAATTTGCTTGATTAGGGCTGTCAACAGAATGCATCTTTATTGATTAATTTCTGTGGGGCTGATAAGTCCTCTTGAACTGGCATTAAAATGCTGGGATTTATCACCATGGGATTCAAGGGGCTCAAGACCAGGAGTTACAAACAGACAAGCTGGAGGAGCTGCTGTAGCTGAATGGCCACAGGGGGACAGAGATCAGGTCATCTTTAGAAAGGTGAGGAGCCAGAACTGCTCCCACAAAGTGTTTCATAGGAATAGCAGGTTTTACCTGCACAGTGCTTGATGGATTCCCATCTACAAGGAATCCTGACTGAATCCTGTTAGCAAAGTTCTCTTTCTCAGGGGAGGGAGAGACTGAAGAGAATGTTTGGTTTGTTTTTTTTTTTCCTGCTACAAACCTTGCTTTGTCAAAACAACTCAAAATATTACCAAAGGATTTGTTCTAGGATTAAGATTGGTGGCTACAGGACCACTTTAGTGCTGAGCTGATTATGCTGAGCTCAGAGGTGACATCCTCTAACAAAATACTCCTGTTCAAGTTTTATCTCCCCTCAGTGTGTGCTGTAGTTGACAGGACAGCTTTCCAGCAGGGAGTAAGGAAGGAGAAATGAGTGTTTGTGGAGTGCTAAAGGAATGGGGCCCCAGAGTGGCTGCTGCTCCTCTGATGGCTCACACAAAAACTGCTGCCTCCTCCCTCTCCCTTCTCTCTCCCCAGTTTTGTCACGGGAGATGAACAGCAGAATTTCTCCTTGGTGTCTGGAGAAACAGAGTTGTAGATGGTTCTGCCTGTTTGCTAATTTGTGACATTTGCAATGCTGAAGAGCTGTACTCTTGGGCACATATTGACATTTAATTAGGAAAATTACTCTGTGTTGGCTAGATCTAAATGTCAATTTATTAAGGCACTGTATCGGTAATTTATCATGTAATGTATGTTCTGTACTAGATTTAAAAAGGATTGAAAATAATAGTAATTTAAAAATCCCATTCCAAAAATGTGTGAGCTACCATATGGTTGGCTACTGTAGCATAACAATAGAAAGAACAGCTAATTATGTCAAGCAAGAATGTGTTAGAAAATCCATTTAAATAATCATGGATCACCTGGTACCCATCAGTATCTGTTTAGAAATACTTTGTATTGATTTCCCCTCCTTAGAGCTGATTTTGCACAGTATCCAAACCCAAAAGTCTTTAGGCTGGCTCTGCTTTAACAAAGTAAGCCTAGCTAAGGGTGTTAAACAAAGCCTGGCAAATGTGACTATTTGCTATACACCCAGTTGAGCTCATCAGCTCATCACGTGCCCAAGCTCTTTCCACTAAACCAGGGCAGAATTCTCCAGTGCTGGGTTTTCTGGGACTCCTCTCCAGGTTCAGACTGTGCAGTCAGCACTGAGCTGTTTGACCTGGACACCTCCAGCAAGGGCAAGAGCCTGGAGACAGCCCCAGGCACACCCCAGCCAAGCTGCAGGAAAAGGGACAGCAAAGTGGGAAGGTGTAGCAAAGCACCAGCTGGATGGCATAGACTAAAAATGCCTGCTGATGAACAGCCTGTTTGTGATTGCAAATTAAAGAGCAATTTCTCTCACTGGTGGGGCTGTTTAAGCAAAACAAACTTACTTGAGTGCACTCTGCCACGGGTGAGATCGTTCAGAGAATAAGTGATGCTGGTGAGTGGTGAGGACATTGGTATGTTGGACACTAGCACCTCGTAAAACTGAGCTGAAAATACAGATTTTAGGTTGACAGATTCCATTTATCCACAGCAACAGGACTATTCCATGCATGCTTTAAGTAATGTTGCAGAGCAACCAAATATTTCCCATCAAATAAGAACCCAGAAATCTTGCTGGTTATCTGAACTACAGCTGCATCTGCCAAATCGGGCTGGATATCTCCAGAGGATATGGTTTTCATTAGATTTCTAATATTTCCCTTTTCTAGTCAGGCTGAAAAGATGAGAGCATCCTGCCCTTGCTCCTGGTCCTAGCCAGAGCCAAGAAACAGAGAGCATGTGAAAATGAAATGGGTGTGGGGAAGAACAACAGAGTCCTTCTTGCCTTGGATTTCATGAGATGGGGAGAAGGATCAACCAGTCCTGAACTCTCTGCTTACCTTCAGGCATTCCTGATTTTGCTAACATCAAGAGGTTCAGCACCAGAGTCATGCTTTTTTCTCATCAGTGACTTTGGGAAAAGTTAAACTTTTTAGGCTCCTTGGCAGCAGCTGGCTTCTCTTTCTAGTTGCTATGTTGGCAACTGCATCAGTAAACAGAGATTATATACAGAGACCTGGGGTTAGGCTGCTCTCAGTATTTCAACACTATTTGGAAGGGGCAAGTAAACAAATTATCAGCATATTCCATAGGGGCCATCCAGCCACCAGAGATCTGCAACCAGGCAGATGATCTGCAAGCAGAGACTTAACCTAATCAATGTACTTCAAACTAACTAGGAAACTTCAGATGAAAGAGAGCTTAAATATTTCATATTCTGGCACAGAACTAATCCTGTGTGTCAGAGCTGAGCAAACAAGCTCTGCTTGATGTAAAGGGGCAACTTGATATGCTGCTCCCAAACTTTGAAGAACTTTATATCCAAGCTATAATTTTTCCTTTTATTTCATGTGAATAGCTAACACAAGAAATGGTTAACAGTTCTCTTCTTTAATTCTCTCTCCACTTAATTTTCCTATTGGTCTGGATGCTCTATTGGGCATCACTCTTTTTCTCCAAGAGAAAGGAAAGTTCTTTGATCTCTCTCACTGTGATTCAAAGAAAAATGTCTATATTTCCTTCCTTGAGGCTGGGGGTTGGTCATCTTTGGTTTGATCAGGCCTAGAGTCCAACAGCACCTTAGCATGTAAAAGGCATATGTATACTCCATCAGCCTCCAATAAATTTTATATGACTTGGGAAATCCTGTTAACAGGAAAGGATTGGCATAACTAACTGAGGGAAGAATGGCAAGAAGACCATTTCCTTTATGTACAGTTGTAATGTAAATCCTGACCACATAAATCAGCTTTTTATTTTTTTTTTACTTCAGTGCCAAGGACCAAAATGAGTTTAAAATTGTCTGTGTTTGTCAGTCAAATGGTTATGTTGGCTCCAAAGGTGCTTCAAAAAGTAGCATTTCAACTCCTAATCTTTCCCTGCAATTCCTTTAGTCAACACCCCATTTCAGGAAGGAAATTCATCCTGAGGTTTACATGTTAGTAATATATGTGATCTCTTGTGGGTTGGTTTTGATCACAAGATTTAGCAAAGGAAAATTTAGCTGCAAGATATGTAAAACACACTTGTATGCACATTTACTTTTGGCAAGAAGTGTTTTATTACTCACATGGCAAGACAAATCAGAATAAATGGTCACCTCTGACTTCATCCTATGCTGTTATTAATCTTGTGTCTCTGCAGCCACTGTGTGCACACCAGAGATTTGTAATGAGAGTCTGCAGCAACCGAAATCATGAGGATTAACTGGGATATTAGTGTGAAATCAGCTGGCATTGATCAGTAACTGCAGTGTCTGGAGTAAGTGAGGAGCTGGACTCAGAGAGAACAGAGTTTGTTGGTTTTTTTTAGTCTTATTCCAGCACTGCATTATCTTGGTGCAATTCTCAATCTATCAAGAGACAAATGCGACAATGAGATTTTGTCTTTAGGAAGCTTTGGGCCAGAAAGTGGATTTGAATTGATTTTTGCCCAATCCAAATCTGGCTCTTTGAATCAAGAAATCCATTTGCATTGCACAAGGGCTAAGTTTTGCCTTGCTCTGTAAACTTGGCTTGCTGCTTATGGCTGGGATGCAATGTGCACAGAGATTAAGGCACAATATTCCATTTTAATCTCTAGGTAGCAAAACTTCTGTAAGGATGATATTGATGATAAATAATGCCAGGCAGAGCAAGTTTCTGAGTCTATGAGCAGATTTGATGAAACCTAAACCAAGAAAATATGGAGAGGAGAGCAGGTGAAGGGAGAAGCCTTTTATGCATCATTTCAGGAGGGCTGTCAGGGGAGAGCTGCCCTTTCTCCCAAGTGTCCCATTCCCAAGTTTTAGACTCTGTACTCTCCTCCCTGAATACCTGGCTGTGTTGTGACTGAGCTTAGCCTTGAAAGCAGCTGGATTACAAAGCAGACAAAGCAGCTCCTGTCCCCCTGTAGAAGGGGGTACCTCAGGAAAACCATCCTGCAGCATCAAGTCCTGCACACTCACTCTGAGCACCACATGCTGCTCAGGGCTTCGTGGAACAGGAAAAATGACATTTGTGGGCCTGATTTGTAAGCCAAGAGCTCTGCTTCCAAGAAATACTCTGCAGTCACTACAGGGATGAAACAAATAAGATTGCTTCCCTGCAGTGGGTTGATGTAACCACAGCATTTACTGTTAGGTTTTGTTCTGTAGAAAAGATTTTAGTCCTAGGTCTTACGAAGAGGAAAAGGAGAATTGAATTTTATATGTTGTGTTGTTTTGTTTTATTTTTAAGACCAAAAGTGGCCATTATAATAATTTAATTAGATATTCTGCATAACCCAAAGCAAAGAATTCAGCCGCTAATAGCTGCATCCAGCTTGTAGCTTCTGGTTGGGTTGTATCTTAGAAAGACATCCAGAAAGAGTGGTGTGTTTTTAGAAAAGGCTTGCCATCTGAAAGCTGAGGGGACAGTGTATGTTAGGGGAGGATAGATCAAACTACTTGGTACTTACCTTGCAAAATTTGAAATGTACTTACATATAGATAGGAAATGCTGTTCTGTTATAAACTGAGTACTGCATTTGTAGATCAAACAAGATTTCTGAGAGCTTGGATCTGGAGGAGTCTGTTTTACAGAGATGCCTTTCAGGGGGAGAGTGCCTTTGTGATGCTCTGATGTCTGATGGGGAATTAACACATCCTCTAAGCCATAGAAGAAATTCTGCTTCTCTGCCTAGATTCTTACTTATCTGTCTATCTCTCTATCTTAATATTTAAAGATATAAAGAGTATGTACCTCCCACCTTCTTTTGCTCTCTCCCAAAAATTACTATATACCCTAAAGATTTTGAGGGCAAGAAATGCAGAAATGCTAAAAACATAAGTATCTCCATGCAGCTGCTCTTGAATGCTGTCTCACACAAAAGAGTGTCATAAACAGGAGCTGGTGCTGTCATAAGCACTACAGACTTGGTTGGCTTAGCTGCAAGTATTCAGGCTTAAAGTCCTGGTGCCAATTCCTTTATTTGCTACAGGGGTCAAATTGCAGCTTGTCCCTTGAAGGCATTCTGCAAAATTTATTATTCTGTTAATACTTCGGCCCACATGATGTAAATGCCCTGGGAAATCTAATATATTGATTCAGCATTCTGCTGAGCAGCAAATTTCTGTTTCCTGAAAATTTGTGTTAGTGTAACCTGGGCATTTATTGAAAGAAGTTTTTGTTGCTGTTTACACTACTGCCAGCATGGGAATTGTTGGTGAAATGGAGATAAACAACCTCTTTACAGAGTTCTCTTCTTAAGCATCAGCATGAGAGTCCCAGGACTTGGGGATGTGTGTGCTGTTAAATAACTGAGAGCTCTGGCTGCAAAGCTTTGATTTCCAACAGTCCTTTTCTACTCCCTCTCCTTCTTACTGTGATGCAATGAGTTGGGTGGGAGGAAATCAGAAAGTGCCTCTTTGTCTTGAGTCAATCCATGACAGTGCTCTATTTAGCACTTTATTTATAGCTGATGTCCCAAGAATTGACTCTGGCTCTCCAAAATTGGTTCTAGGTAAGAATTCAGATGGATTAAAATTCCCTGCTGACTGTTACAGCTTCCCTAAAGAAAGAAGCATACAAAAAAATGAGAAGAGATTTCTGTCTCCATTAAAGCAAGACTGCCTGCAAACATGGTGGCACATCCTGTGAAATTATTTATTTATTAATCCAGAACACAAAAAAAGTTCTGACTTCTTAAGAAATTCAGCTGACCATATTTCATTTTTGTCTTTTGATAAATAACTAGTTATGATAACCAAGTTCAGTTTACAAGCATGCAGAGTTGTAGAACATTGTTAAATTTAACGCCTGACCTTATTTATTCAGAATGTTTTTAAAATAGATTTTTAGTGAAAAAACTCAAATGAATCTATAAAACTGTGTTATGCAAGCTTAGTATATTGCCTGTAATCCTAAGGTCACGTTAACACATAATCTTTTAATGTTCAAATGCCATTTGCTTTAAATAGATGACCTTGCACCCATGAAGAAACATGCTTTGGAGTGAGTTTTTTACTGACCTGCTTCCCAGCAAGGTGCAGCCTATCTCATTACTCAACATTATTGTGTCACCCTGTTAACTTATGCAAAGAGAACATAGACATACAGTAGCTCAGTTTGTTTAGAATACCAGATAACTTAATGTGCTTTTTTTGGGGGGGTGAACATTTTATTTGTGTCGAAAAGCAAGCCCAGGGAGGCTCAGAAGGTGGCCAGGCTGTGGCTAAGGGCCAGCCTACAGTAGGTGGACACTGTGAATGGATCTTGAGAGATTGGGCAGTGATAATTTAATTTGGTAAATAGCATCTTCTCATTCACTGCCTCGTGTTCTCTTTCATGGTGTGAGGGATTTGGGAAGCTCCTTCCCTGGGAAATGAGGGCTTCCACAAGCTCTTTGTGCTCTCTGTGCTCTCTGGTAACCTCCATGCAGCCTAACCAGAAAACTGAGGCACAGTCCTGCAGCCCTTCTCCTTGCAGGGTTTCCATGGAAGTCAGAAATTTTTGCTTGTGGTAAGTTCAGTGTCTTGGAATGTGACAGAGCAGTTTATGGATACCACCTAGATTGTGTCATGCAAAAGTGACCTGTGACCAGATGATTCACTTCAGATGCATTTTTAGTTTTGGTGTTTTCTACTTTTTTTCTGTCTGAGCTGTCAGAGGGCTTGTTGTAGGAGTCTGGGAATTGGTCCCATCTGAGGGATTTTGGATCATGTCTACTCTTTCCAAGTGTGTGCCTTAGCACTGGAGCTGGAGATCAGCCATTCCAACACTGAGAGCTGTCCACATTTCTGTTACTGTCCTCTCATGGCTGTGTTGTGACACATGCATCTGACATGTCACCTTTCCCAGATTTATAATGACAATGACCATTACAGGCTGCAGATTTACTGGGGAATAGGAGGGAAAGACATAATGGGGTTATATTTTCTGTTTCAAGTTCCTCAGCCACGCTGCTAGCAAAATTCACAATTCCACCTGGAGATCTGCTGTTTCCTAGTCCTCATCCCAGAGAAGATGGGGCTGTGCACAGGATTTTGGTTTCCTATTCCACTGACTGTAGGTTCACCTCTCCCCTCTGCATGTGCTGTCCTGGAAATCTCTGGGGGAGGGAGCAGTGAGGTTGTTGTAGGTCAGGGAAGGCTGATAGGAGCTCCTGGGGTTTCATGGAGTGCTGCTGGTCCATGGAGCTGCTGGGCAGCTCCCCTGGCTCTCCCCAAGCACTCATCTTCACACAGCTGATGGATCTTCCACCTCTTCTGGGATCTTCCTCCAGATGGCATCTCCACCTTCCTGTTTCTGGACTCTCTTCTCTCCAAGATCATGGCTCTTCTGTGGGAACTCTTCTTTTTGGACTCCTTTCTAAAACCATAAATGCCTGACTGGTCCAACCCAAAATATTGTGTGTGAAGAAGCACAATGTGCTGTCAGCATCCTAATTGGTGGTTCTGTCTCACGTCCCTTTCTTTAAAGGGATTTGGGATGTGTCACTTTGGCTTAGCCCTGGTAATCTACAGGAGCCTGCACTTGTTGCAGCCAGGCTGAAAAATATCAGGCTTCTGTCAGAGAGTTCAGAAGTTCAGTTTTGGACATTTCCCATCTACTCCAACTCAACTATCTGCTGCTTGTTAGCATTTATAATTTTAGTTATTTTTTTTACAAGTGACAGTTACACACTTTGTCTCGTATCCATCCTTACTGCCTTGCAGCCAAAGTGATGGTGGGTGCAAAGCTCGTGAGATGAGTGTGGAGAAGGGTGGACAGGGCAGATTCTTCATTAATGTCATCCAGTCTGACATGTGGGGACTGCAGCCATGTGCAATGCCAGGAAAGAGCCCCAGAGACCTTCCTGCCCTTCCTCCAGGGGCAGGATGGATGTGTCCTTGCTTGCACCAGCACAATTTAAAGAGATGCCAGTAAACAAAAGAAGCCAAATAATGTTCACATCAATATCTACTATTCAGTGCCAGTTTTACTTTTTCTGCTTTCCACTCTCTGCTTTTCTCCTTGATTATATAGCCTCATATATTTAAAACTGTTTTTCTCTCCCTCTTCAGTCTGGCATCTGTGCCTGCCTGGCAGTATTGTCAGACTGCTCAGGTGTTTTATTTCTGCCATGGAATAATGCATGGCATGACTTAGACTCTGAGCTGGAAAATTGGTTTGTTTCTTCTGTGTTGTCAGTGAGGTGGTGGTTGTTTGTTTGGGTTTTTTTTATTCTGTTGGTTACAGGATAAGTGGCATTGTTGGTTGCAGGGCTTAGGCTGGGTCCTGGCAGCAGCTGCAGTGGAGGTTGCAACATTCCTGAAGCAAAGGAGGAACCCACAGAGTGAACCATGTATAAAACTTTAGTTAGTACTGTTGTTAGCCACTGACCTATTTAGCTGCTGGATCTGAAATGAGATGTGAGTGGCATATCTCATGAAAAGCAAAATACAGCATTATCTCTTGACCATAATGGAAATACAAACCATAGGCTTTCACAGGGTGGTGTGGTGAAACACTGCTTCATTCTGGGGTTAGTCTGGGGACAGCTGATGCTGGGTCATCAACGATGACATTTTCTAAATGCCTATTAAGTTTGTTAGGCCAGAGATTATTTTGTATGAAGGGCTATTTGACAGTTTTTCTACCTCTGATTATGTAACTTGTCAGTATGACAAAGTCTGGCAGTGATCTTTCCATCTCTTACTAAAACAACTCCTCCTCCTTCCCCTCTATCCACAGCATTATTTCTCCAGTTGCTCTCTCTGACTATTTTCATTGCTCCAGTAAGTTAAGCTGTGAAGATACACACCTGATTTCTACCACTTCTACATCAAATGTGTTAAAAATTCTTTCTGTGGCTTCAGTGTCAGTGGCAGTAGTAAAGCTCCTACTGGGAAATTAATGGAAATGTTCTGGTGTGCGCTGGGCAGATGGTGTGGGTGTATACAGGAAAAACAAATTCCTGTCCCTGCTTAGCACCTGCTGTACCCAGAGGACAAAAACTTCTTTGCAAATTATTGGAGGGAATTAATTTTTCTCCTTATCAACAAGCTTTTAAAGTTGCACTTACCTTCTCAGAAACTCCCTTCTGAAAGTTTACAGATAAATAAAAATTGCTGTTTTGCAATGCACTCCTTGAAGATGTTAGGATGGCACATGAGGATTTTGGGGGATTAAGGTGAAGTCATAGGTATGCCACCGACCTTTGAAAGGTGGTTTGAAGCAAATTTTGACATTTTTAAAATCCATCAAAGTCAGGGCCAGCCCCTGGAACTGCAAGATGCACTGCTGTTAATGCAGATTGACAGCAGTGGCCTGATCCTTGATGGTAACTTGTTTTTGGGAGTGCACCTTTCTAAAGCACATGATCTGTAGCTGCTTAAGGAATTAAGAAGAGCTGAAATCCATTGCATGAGATTCCTCTGCCTTGAAAATCACCAGAGTAAATGCCCATATTTCTGAGACTCTCCACTTTGATTTCAGGGATCTTTTCCAGATTGCTTCAATTCAGGTGTTAAGTCTACTGGGTAACTTCACACATCCTAGTCTGCCTAGAGATGGCTCTTTCTGTGACAAAACTTAGGCAGAGAACACCTAGAAAATAATCAGAGATTCCCTGGTGCTAGCTCAATGTGTCAGAGTGCTCTTGCTCTGAGGCTACAGAGGTGGTCAGAATGCAAATTTCTTAACTAGTTTTGAAGTCAGAGAACTTTTGTTTTGGGACTTTTATTACGGAGGTGATAAATGTTTTGCTCCTCACCCCTTTCTTATCTAGAGGAGCTGGGGAAGAGCTGCCCTGACTGTACAATAGAGATTATATCTCTTGTATTTCTGATGGTACAGGCTGTTTTGGACAGACTGAAACAGTAGTCTTGGTTATATTGTACATTCAATTGAATTAAAGGAGCTAAGCCAAACATCTGGTTGGAAATTCTAGGGAGGAAAGATAGATCTTAGCCTTGTTTTGAAAAAGGTGGCAGCATTTGTCACGCAAAGAAAAACTGTCTGAAGTTATGCTGATAGTGAAAATTGTGGCAAGTCAAACTCCTGAGGTTCCTAGCCATGAACATGCTTGGCTTTCTGCACAAGATCAAATATTTCAGCTCTTTAGTTTGGCATCACTAATAAATACTTTTGAGTGTGAGAAGGCTTGTGTTACGTTTTATGCAGAAAATGCATAAAAAGTAAAAGTGATGTGGCAGTTCTGGCTGAAGTAGGTCTAGGAATGTGGAAATAAGAATTAAATTACAATGAGTGGGATAGCACAGTGTTTTGGGTTTGGTATTCCACATTTATTGAAAAGTTTAGACAACATTTCAGGAGTGATTATAAACTGAAAAACTGAAGAAGTGGGAGATGGGAAAGTTTCTAAACAAAAAAGAATATAGGAAGCACAGGAATTCTCATAATTCAAGCAATCCATAAATATTTCCCCTCACTTATCAATTTGCTTTTAGAAATCTCTTGTTACAGCTTTAGAGTTAATATTTGGACTTACTTTTGAGACCCCATTCCCAGTTTGAGCTGCTTGAAATCTGTGCTCAAATCAAAGAGCAGCACAAAATGTACTTTTCTTTGTCTACAAGCATTCTTCCCTCTGGTTAATCATTCCAGTGTGAGGGGAGAGGGGAGCGGATGGTTTGTTTTATTTTTATGGATGCAGCACCCATGAAAACACAAGATTTAACTGTTTAGGACTCTGGTTCCAGTGCAGTTGTGGAAGAACTTGGGCTTCTGGCTCATTAAGGAATTAACATTTGGTTTCATAGAGAGTTAGGCTCAGGGTAGTCAGAGGTTTCTGTTTCAGTGCTCTTTTGGCTCTCCCCCTTTCTCTCTCTTAGAGTATATGGTGCTGCACCAAGCCTAATCCTTTTCTGGAACAAAAATAGCTGAAGATGCTGCAGGCCATGTCTGGACCATATGTAATTACATGCTGACTCAGAAAAAAAAAATTGCTTTTCTCTTTCCAGGGAGTCCTCAGAAAATTAAGTCTGCCCATATTCAGGCTAAAATTATAGAGGAGTTTTGTTAGAAAAGGAAACCTGCCTTCTCCACAGTGGTTGGGAAAGGGAGTGGGGGCTCTGTGTGATCAGGACTGTTCTCAACCAACTGGCAGAGGTGGTGATTGAGACAAAAATATCTGAGAACAGCAACGAAGTGGAGACTGATGTGGTCTGAAAGATGAGCCTTCACAGGATGGGATGAAGCAGGGGAAAAGGAGAATAGGGACTGAATGTCAAGAAAGAGATTCCAAATGACAATTGTGGAAATGATTCTTGCTCAGCTAATTTAATGACTGACTGCTCTGCTGCCTTTTTTTTTTTTTTTTTTTTT
>WBND01000329.1:866956-878684 GCA_013398595.1 Tychaedon coryphoeus
GGGAGTCAGAAATGGTTGTTTTGCTCAACGGGAGTCAGAAATGGTTGTTTTGCTCAACAACTCAATAGGGTGTACTTGAAAATAAATAATTGTAGGTTTTATTGTAGCTTCAGTCTCTTCCTTCTAAGCATGTTTTTCCAGGAGAGCCCAGACCCTAGGATGCATGGGGAATAAATATGACTTTAAATGTCTGTGCCACATTAAATTTTAAGTGTTCTGAAGGTCATGAAACCACACAGTACCAACGGCACTGTCCATCTCTCCACCCCACATCCCTTGTCCTGCCTTCCATGAACAGAGGAGCAGATTTGAGGGGAGGAGAGGAGGATTCTGCTCCTTTAGGTCTGGGGTTGTTGCTGCTGTGTGCAGAGTCCTCCTGCACTCAGTTCTCTCATCCCAGCTCACATAGATCCTTCAGCAGCACCCTGGGGATGCTGTGAAGTGCTCTTACCTCTCAGCCCTAAAACAACACAGCAATTTCCTGCTCTAGCTTGACTCGACTGTTGATGCACGGGAGAATTGCTGGGGAACATTTGGCTCTGTGTTTTCCTCCTCCTGTTTCTTTAACCACTCAAGAAGGACCCAGTGTCAGGACCCAGAGGGACAGAAGTTATTCTGTATCCTGTAGTGCTGAATTAACAAAGTTTTGCTTTGTGCCTAGCTACACGGGGCAATAAAGTGCTTCTAGCTCTTCATGGTTACTCCATCTGTTTTAACAGCCACGGGTTATAAATGCATAAATAAACAAATAGAGGGCTTAAATTGCATTTTCTTTGATGCAGTTATAGACACAGCATTGAAGAGCTTGTATAAAATACCAGTTTTCCCCAAGATTAGAAAATACCTGATTCCCCAGCAATCTTTTTTTCCAGAGCTGTTCAAACATACTGAAAGCACAATGGTACTTCAATCTTCATTGAAACATGAAAAAAATGTATAAAAATTAGATTGGGAAGAGGATGAGTGGGAAATGTTCCCAATATCCTCTTTCTAATCATTTAAATATATGTGTGTGTGCATAAGTTCATAATTTGAAAACTATATATTGACGCATATTTATGTGTAAAAATTAGATGTATTGCTGAAGGCTGTGTAAAGCACTTGAGTATCACAGTTTCTCAGTCTCTCTTGTTTCTCTGCATTTCAGTTATTTAGTTCTTCATCTTTTCCTCTCTTCCTTCTGAATGGGAATGCACTGTAATCCCCTTAGCTGACCTGTCTGTAATTATCTCTCCAGTGTCTAGTCCCCACACACTGCAGGAGTGCAATTAAATTGTAGAACTGCAGATCATTTCTGCCCAGAAGCCAGGCTGCATTTCAGGGGAATTCATCACAGCTTAAAGGTGAAGGTCTGATCCTCAGCTGGAGGCTAAAACTCCCAAGGAACACCCAGGTGCTGATGGCTTAATGTGTGGAGAGTAGATGCTGCTGCTTAGTAAATGTTAAACCTTAGCAAATGCTAAACTGAGGGGTTTTTTTCTGACATCAACAGCTGACTTCGTCCTTCCAGCTAGAAAAATTTTGGTTAGCTGAAGGCAAACCCCAGCCAAAGCAAAACAAATGGGTGATAACTTAATTGTGGCCTTCCAGTATATCAAGGGAGCCTACAGGAAAAATAGAGAGGAACTACAACAGCACAGAGTGACAGGAGAAAGAGGAATGGCTGGAAGAGAGTAGGTTTAGATCAGATATTAGGACAAAAATCTGGAACAGATTGCCAGAGAAGCTGTGGATGCTCCATCCCTGGGATTTTCAAAGTCAGGCTGGATGGTCTAAGGGTGGGTGTCCCTACCCATGGCAAGGAGGTTGGACAGGATGGCCTTAAGGGGTCTTCCAACCCAGGCCAGGCTAAGATTTTAGGACACTATGAAATAGAAATGTGTATTTTGTAAGGACTTCTATCTGTACTGCCTGCAACACCATAAGGTAGGTGTTCCTTGATACTAGGGAGGGAAAATGAGACAAAAAAAAGCTCCAGCAGTTCTATGACTACTACTACAGTGATGCTATTGATCTGTCAGGGTAGTTGCAGCTGCACTCCAGCCAAATGCCTATCAGGCAGTTCCAGGGGGGCTCTGTGAGCTATAGATGTTTTGAGCTGTCTGAATTCACCACCTAGTCCCTGCTGTTATCCTTAAATCCTCTCTAGCATTTATCATACTTCACTGAAACAGCTTCACAAAAGTATGCAAAGAGTATATAAAAATATCTGAGAGGGTGTTTTGATAGCAAGAGATTGATGAGCCTGCCTTTCTTTGTAGACATGTGGCAATCCCTCAATTCAAATGGTTTGTCACCGTTTCCCAGCTCTCCAGAGAACTTTGCAGACTGCCTCACTAGATCTCTCAGCAGAAATGTTTTCTGGGCTCTTTGTGCTGTAGAAACCACAGAGTAAAATGTCTTGGAAGAGTGAGATTGTAGATCTGTGGCATGAATTGTGTATGTGGAGAACTCGACCCTGTTAAGGCCCTGTTTGAAGCTGCCAGGAGAAAAAGGGAGGCTGTGGTTTGACCAGTCATCTACACCTTTAGCACCAATTACCAGCCCTCTGTTTTTGGGATTGGACAAGGAAACAGCCCCTGCCACTCCCCTCACCGAGGTGAGCACTGCCTCAGGCAGAGAGCATTAGTGATGCTGGTTTGTTATTCACACACATGACCCTTGGGAACTGGTGAGATAAAAACCAGTAGCCTTTTGCTATCATTAAATCCTTCCCATTCCTCTTCCAAACACAGCCTGTTGTGGATACTTATCTCCTTTTCTGATTCTGTCTCCAGAGAAAATGTTTCTTCTTTTGATGCCCAAAATGTACCTACATAAAGTCCAGCTGTTTCCAGGACACAGTTAAACCAGCCCAGATGTTCAGAGATTTATTTTGTAACTTAATTTGCTTTGTTTTATCTTCTATTTGCAAACTCTTCTTTTGAAAAGCAAGAGGTCATGGCAAGCTTAGATTATGGCCTACTGCTCAGCTGGAATTATCTCAGCTTATTTTTAATGCTGCCCTTACTTAACCTGATTTGTGGAGTTTGCTACAACTCGAGATAACCAGCTCTTGTTCCCAGCTGTGGAGCAAATTATCTTTGTGACCCTCACATCCTCTTGAATGCTCTTTGAAATGTGTGTAGAGCTCTTATCTAACTCATCATGCATGACTGCCTCTGTGACACTTTGCTGTATTCTTAGAAAAATGGGTGCCTAGCTCTAATTATGAAAATGAACTGTGATGCAGATTGCCAGCCTTCTGTGAGCTAAGTCCAACCAAATAACTATGTTAAATGTGTCTATAGTGCCTTGAAAACAACTTCTCTGGCCTGCCATGAGCTCAGACTGGCTGTGTTGTCTCACTGAAGATCTCTAGCTTGTGGAAATCCTCCACTGCTGGGGTACTGGGAAGTGTGATGAACAAAAATCCTATCCAGAGAGAGGCCTTGCAGTCCTAAAGCTGGATCTTAGGAAAGGTAGTGGGAATGGCAGCAAAAGGCTGATGGAATTGAGCAGCAGTTATTTTTTCTGCTCCTGGCAGGAGATTGTCTGGCTTCTTTCTCAACCATTGGGGTTTCCTTGCTCATGCACCCAGTCATAATCACAGTGTGTATGGCGTAGGGTGCCCTTTATCTCTCATTTTTTTTGCAGGTTGTGCTCCTTCCTTGTGAATGTGTTTGTGTGACCTGGCCTGTCCATCTAAATCTGTATTTCTGAGGCCCAGTGCCTGTTTAGAAAGGACTATGGTTTACATGGGGTGTAACAGAGGGCTCTGAAACCTGCATTTCTCCTGGCTGAGTGGTACAGCAATCAGTAGCTGTTAAGGAACACTTGGAGACAGATTTTTGTGCTTGTGCCGTGAAGAGTTGGTGGATCTCAGACATGAACCTGTATTCAGCATTTTTCCTAGGCTCCCACACATGGATTTCCTCACTTGGCTAGAGGGGTTTTTATTTTGAGTTGCAGAAAGCCTTGTTTCTGGCTTGGACTTTGTTCTCAAACTTCTATCCTCCCAGCCTTAACAGAGTAGGATTTTGGTGTTTAATGAACCCTTGCAGGACCTTACTTGATTTACTTTTAAATCACTTATTTCTTTTGCATCGTGCCAATTTTATTTATGTGTTTATTTATTGGAGGTTGATGCAATTTCCTCATGCCATTTCCTCCCTTTTATTTTCACAGTCTGTGCTCTCCAGCATTGAGTACTTTGTGTGTAGGGGGCTGTGGTTTCCCTACACAGGGTGTTGAGAGGTTTTCTGGCCTGTTAGAGGACCACAGGCTGTGTAGATACCATATATTACCATTTTGGACTCTAATAAAAATATCACCTGCAGTTCCTTCTGGGAAGATAGCCACCTGCCTTATTCCTAAAATGGGCTGGAAGGGATGGCATTCTGGGTTTTTCCACATCCAGACTGACAAATGGATGTCTCTGGGCTTTGGACCAGCTCATGGCAGAGGGAAGAGTCTGCTGGACACCTGCAGGTTGGACATGGGTGCTCTGTAGGGTTTTTTGCATGGTTGTGGTGCCACTAGATGGTAGTGCTGGTCAGACCCACCAGCTGATGGGGACAGCTGATGGCAGGAGCATCCCAGAATGAAAGTGGAAATTCAAAGTTCATGAACATTTCTCCACTGCAGTCTGAGCTGATGATGTCAAGCAATGTCATCTTGTCTTCTTGTTGGACTCTGGAAATGAGTCCAGGTAAAATCAGCTGTGATTGGGGAGGTCATAAAGTTTGCACCACAGTTTAGTGTCACACCTTTTTACTATTCTTCTATATTCTTTTTTATATACCAGCAATATACTGTTCCTCAGGAAGATGTAAATATGTTTTTTCACTTTACATGTTGAAAACCCTATTAAATTTGGAAGTGATATTCTGAATCTTTAAAATGCATCGACTGGTCAAATGTTAGTTTGCTTTATCAAGTAATGTAATCCAAAAAACCCAAAAAATTTATACAGAATATTATTTTGTCCTTCAATTTTATTTTATGACTTTTTCTAACTTAGTATATCCAGAAGCTACACTGGCAATTATTCAAATATTTGTTCAGGGAATCTAAATGGACTATCTAAAGTGAAGGGTGATCTTTCCTCACTTATCATTTTCTCCAACTGGTTATTTTATGTATTTCAGATTACATCAAATGGGAAAAAGTCTCTTTTTTACTGCTTTATTAACTTCTTTGGGTGCATACCAGAGAGATTGGTCCAATGTATTCTTTGCTGAGACCTGGCTCTGAAAGCACTCAGCATAAGAGCACATGGGAATGTGAATGGGGTTTTCTGCATTTTTAAAAAATTGTCATTGTGGAGGGAAAAGACTGCTCTACTTTAACATTTTTTGGCAAAAAAACCAAAGGCATCTTCAGTCCTGAGACTGTTTATCAAGAAGTGTCAGTTTTCTTCCCATTTTTCTAAGAGCTGCCATAAATATTTGACTGTTCTCTTCTCCATCCCTTTTTCATCCAGTCCACCCATGTAGTGCTCCATTCTCTGTTTTCCCTGGTAGCACATAGAGTGAAACTCATTTCCTTAATTAATCTGCTCTGGCATGCTGTTCTCTGAAAATACCAGCTGAATTTTTGTGTTCTGCTGAGCTGCACTGCATTGTCTCCCTCTGCAAAGGTTGCAGCAGGATGTTTAGGACCTTCTTCCTCCCTGTGGTTCGCCCTCCTCTCTGGTTCCAGCTGTTGTTCCAGAAGGCAGCTCTGTGACCCAAACCCAGTGAGCCCTCTGGAGCAGCCAGCTGAGATCCCAAAGGAAAAGCCATTTTAGGTTCTTCCCACAATCCAGCCCTTTTCTTGACTGGTTATTCTTGTCAGGGCTTGCCATTTCTGCTCTCCTTCTAAGCTACTTCAGTGATGCAAAATGCAGGGCTGCTCAGACAGAGAAGGGCCTGGTTGAGTGGGGAGTGTGGAAATTTCCTTGACTTGGAACTCTGTTGAGTTGTGAATCCAGATATTGGTATTGCTTGACCTGGGCTGTTAGTTTTTCCTGGGATACGTTTTTTCTCTTATATTATATTTACATATAACTGTGTACACAAACAATGGAATGGGAATGCTCAAAGCCTTTATTCCATCACAATCATCAGTCTCATTTTACAGAAAGTTTTGTACCTTTTCTATTTCTCACACTGGACCTTGCTACAGAGTTTAACTCTGGAAAGGATTCAGATTTGAGGGATATTCAGACCTAGGGTTTCAGGTCAGCTCATGGCAGACACACATTCCAGCAGCAAAGTTTGAAACTTTGTTTACACCCCAATCACTTTCCACAGCTTTGAACCATTCTCTGACAATAATAAAATTCCAGCAAAGGGACACTGGAAAAGAAACATATAAACCTTGCATTGATAGACAGCTGAAACTCACACCAACCCACCATGCATTGCCCAATAACATGTTTCTGGCCAAATTCTATGTGCTCAGCACTCTGGGCCTCACTGGAGTTAGATGCTGGCCCCAGAGTGTCTGTTCATTGTTGTTGTGAAATTCAAAAGAGAGAGAAAGCTGATTATGTCAGCATCTTCTTGAAGTCATAATTCTTCCTGCTGTTTCCTTTAGAAAATATTGCAGATGACAGGAATTCTTGTAAATTCTATTTCATCATGCATCAAAGAATTGGCCATGATATTCTTCTACTTTAAAAGATTAAACCATAGCTGCATAGTTATCTCTGTGAGAAAATCTTGGGGGAAAAAAAGCTTCCAAGTTCATTAAGATCCTTGGGAGTGAGTATCTTGAGTTCAAAATTTTCTACTTTTTTTGTTGTTGTTGTATAAGGGCATTCTAAAACTGAAACTGTTATTGTCTGGAAGTATATCTGGCAAACAAGACTTCTCACAGATAAAAGTCTGAAATTTATAGATGTATGTCACTCTTACAATTATAATCTACCATTTCTCTTTGAAGTTCTTATCTTTGCTGAGTGGCTCTGATCAATACCTCCAACCTGTCATCAAGCACATTTCGCATACGTATTTCAAATAAGGGCAAATGTCCTTTGCTCCATTTATAAATAAAAAACAGGCTCAGAGGCTGAAATGATTTTACCAAAATCACACAGAAAATGAGGCCAGGGTTCTTGTGCTGCACACCACAACATATTTGGTCTTATTTTCCCCCCGAAAATGTTGGATAATCTTTATTGGCCATTTAAACATTTCACTGTTTTCACCCTTATAACAGGTTAAATACATGGGAATGGTGGAAAAAATGCTGTTTTATGTGGGATTCAAGGGGTTGTGAAACCTACAGCCGACCTTGAGGAGGGAGAGGAGGGGAGTGTTTAACATTCTTTTATTGCCTAGTAAAGCGTTCAAGGCCTTGTGTACCCAAAGGAGCTGCCAGGGGAGCTACAGCACAGACACATTTCCCATCCACCTTCACCTCTGGTGACCCAGCTCTGTGGCTGGGAGTGTGGCAGCAGACCATAAAGTCTTCTGTTATGGTCTCCTCACTGTGGCAGCCTGGCCCCACGAGAGCAGTCCCTGCCCAGCCCGTGGTGCATTCTCAGCCTAACAGGGTGAGCTTCCCTGGGTTTTGTCACAGTGCAGAAAGTTCTCTTCCAATAAATAGTGGAAGATGTCAGAGGATGTGGCTGAGGTGTGCTTGAACCCAGCAAGGCAGCCCCATTAATAAATTAAGGCTCAGGAATGGGGTGGGTAAGGGTTGCTGTCTTTGCAAATGAGCAGTCAGAGCCAATGGAGACAGAAGTTTTGTAGCAGAGCCAAAACAGACTGCTGATCTTCCATTTCCTAGATACAATTCTTAATGTTTCTTAGTGGGGTTGGAAAGAGAACAGTTCCCTTCGGCTGAGGAGCTGTCCCTGTAAGCCATCAGTGCAGTACTTAATGTATTAAATAATTTCATGTATGTAAATAAAAAAAAACCAGGAAAACACAGTCATTCCTCAGAGCACGGAGGAGCAGCCACAGTTCTTGTTATTATGATGAGCCTGTGCCTCTAATTCTGTGTGATTTCCAGCACTGCCAACTAGGATAGGGAAATAACAGCAGTTCATGGTTGTATTTTCTGTTCTCTATTTGTAGCATTGTATCTAGGAGAAGATTTTTCTTGGGACAAACATCCACTGAGGACAGGAAAAGAACATTGGAGGAACTGTAGTCTCAATGAAAAAGCTACAAAGCTTAGATTCAATATCTTGTATTCAAAAATTCATGTGCCTTGCACTCCTTAAATGTGAAATTGTGCTAGGCCTTGGACAAGGTGATTTTTTCAGGATGGTGAAGTGGCTTTCTATTCTCCAAGTTAGAGGAGAAGAAAAAAAGCTAGGGGCTGGAAATGAAAGGGTTAATGTGCTTTTTGCTTTAATTTCTACCAGAAATAACCAGAAGCATTAAAACTAAGAACATAATTAGTTCTCTCTGTCTTCATTGCCTTACCTTTCAACACAAAGTGCTAAGAGATGCAAATTATGCAGTTACCCTTTTCTGCAGCCCTTTCTAATATAACTTATCATTATTGTGAGCAGCAATAAGGAATCACCCTTTCTAATGCCACCATGGCAAAACTCTTTAAATAAAAAGAGAAGTAGCAAGCAACAGTGAGATTTTCTTTCAGATTTTTTTTTCTGCTTAGAGGTCAACATTTGAGGTGTGCTGCTGCTGTGGTGACAGTTATTTGCTCAACACTGGGTAGAATATATGGGGAAAAATAAATCTCTCAATTGCAAAGAACTTGATTTAGGAGCTCTTCTGGTAAGTTCTTGAAAATATGGTTTTTTACTTGGCAAGCATTTTTTGACTGAATTGGAGGGAGAATATACCTACAAATAAGGGTGGGAAAAGAAAATACACAGGCCTTGAAAAGGTTTATTGGTTTACTTACAAGAGTGCAAGACAGGGTACTGGACCCAAGGTGGGTGAGACACTGGGGAAAAGCAGCTCAGTAGGAGTTGCTAAAGCCTTTGAAGCCAGCGTTGGCAATTTCTGTTGTTATTTCTATTGGGAAAATTATAATCCTCTAATTTTTTCCAGGGATGTCCTTGATCTGAAGGAATGACTGTGTAATTTTTGAGTTCATGTTTAACTGAATATGGAAGTAGGCAGGAAGAGAACAGCACTGTGGGATTTATAGAGTGGAAAATGGAGGCTTTTAGATATTTGGACAAGGAGGAACAACTAGAATATTTACAACAAAGAACTTTTTATGATAAAAAAACCCTACCCAATATATAAATCTAGTACTTTTAATGTTCCTGACATTTTTTAATCATCAAAAGCAGAGAAAAAATAGTACTTGGTTTGAATAAACTTCTTGATGCAGTTTAATCATTCTGGTAGGAAAACTGTCCTTGTTTCTCTCAATTTATTTCAGAGGAAGGGAGCATTGGGTTTTGATAGGAGATTTTTCTTGATTTTTAATGACTTTTTAAATTAGAGGTGCTATCAGAGGATCACCCCTCTTTTCCATGGGAGAATCACTCAGTGAGCCTCTCAGAGGAGGGTGACCTAACATTAAGTTCTCTCTTGTGCTGCAACAAGCCATGCTTCTTTAAAGAATACAATGTTCATGTAAAAGAGAGAGGAATCAGTTGAAAATGCTACCATGGAATTGATAAGAAGATGGTCTCACAATAACTGCAGCTAGAGCTTTTGCAAATTACTCCCTATCCACTGACAGAATGAACTCAGTAAATCTTTTGAGACAGCTGGACAATTAGGCTTGGTCATGTCCACTTTGAGGTGGTTTCACTGAGGCATTTTAAAGAGGCTGAGGGTTAATAAAATATTGCCCCTTGTGTGCAGTTAAGGGAGCAGAATTTAGAAATGCAAGGGTAAAGATTCAGGTCCCAAAGTTCCTGGAAACGTACTGGGAATTATTTTTATTATTACAGCTCTAATTCAGGATCAAAGCAGGTAAGTCTGAGGCAGGCTGAAAACTGAGTTTAGTCTTGATGCAGGTGTTTAAGTAGTGAATTATTTTGCACCCCACTCCTATCCTGCTATATGGTTTTGCATTGGAAAAAAATAATCAGTTCAGCAAAGTGCCTCTCAGCAGTCTTAGTGAAACAGTCACCAGTCTTTGGGAGTTTCTGAAAACTTTCTCTGACTTCTACTGGAGTTTGCCATTGGTACACTTTCACTTCATGTAATTACAAGCAGCTTATTCCCCTCCTGAAACTCAATAGGCACAGTAATCACACGTTGGAGACACCATGCCTTTGTGTGCTTTTCTGTGCTCAGAGTTCAGACTGGGTCACAGAAGCCACTGGATCAAATCCACGATGAAGAATGCAAAACCATGCAAAGAAGAATGCAAACCCACGTGGGAAGAGTGCAGGGCCCTTGTGACTGAGTTGAAATGCATGCTGTGGCTGTAAATCAAACTCAGTGACAGATTAAGGGGCATCATCTGGAGCTGGAGCTGTTGGTCAGAGAGTGCTGTGCCCAAGGACATCAGTGTGATAATTATTGTTCCCTTTGCTCATCACTGAATATAGGAAATGGGTTAGACCCATGGTTAGAAACCACTTACCTGCTGACATGAGCTGTGAGACCATGACTGGTTTTTTGGAAATATTTTCTAAGTGTTTCAATGTAAAACTAAAACCAAACTGACTTCATATCCCTAAATTTTGCACCAACAATTTTTAGGTCTTTCCTTGAAGAAGACAAAGGCATTAAAACAGACCAGGATTTGGAGGAGAAAACTTAGGCCCAGCCCTGGGAGAGGCATGGCAGAACCTTCTGTCTATCATTTTATGGATGTTTTCAGTAGCTTATGAATTTCTGTCTGAAGCCATTTCTAAAACCCCAGGAGATGTTCAGAGGCTACACAGGTAAATCTAACACTGTGATCTTTCAGCCTCTTAGTCTCCATCTTTTTTTTTCTTCTTCTTCTTTTTTTTCCTGCTGACATCTCTGTGAAAATTGGAGTGGTGGAAGGTTCTGTTGAAGAAAATAGAATCACTTTGTTCCCTGCAGTAATAACTATTTTCTAAAAATCTGAGTTTAAACTTCAGGTAACAGCTCATCACTATATGAAAATGTCAGAGTCCTTCACAGAGCTTTACTTAGATTCTTGTCTAGAAAGTCCAAGGATATCCACTCTTCCCTTTCTGCCTCTCTAAAATAACTCTTTGTAATTCCTGCTATATTTTCTATTGAGTTATATTTTATCTCTGCTGTAAAGGAATACTGTCCTTCACAGAAATCCCCTAGAGGAAGTTGCAAGCTTTTTGCATTTATTATGGTTATTTCAAATATTGAAAAAACAAAGAAAATAAGCTACAGGCAAGTTATGGGTCTATTACAAGAGGTTTAATATTTACAGAACTATCTAACCTTGTTTTGGTTTATTCAGTTCACATAGACAAAGCATTCTTTTGTTTATGGATTTCTCTAAAACTGTGTATTTTATATTGTTAATAACACTCTCAGCTTTAGAATTGAATTCTATTCTAAGGAGGGGAAATATATCCTGAATGCAAAAGTGAAATAATGTGGATTGAAGTAGATGTAAACTTCTACCCCATATTTGAATTGAGCTGAATGTTTGCATGAATGTGGTTTAGATTGTATCTGTCCTTAGGAGAGACAAGATTTTTGGATACCAAGTGTCAGTGTTCAGTGCTCTAACATTGGCTTTGGTGAGAAACTGCAGAACTACAGAAAGCTCTGCACAGAGAAACCCTAAGAACAAAGAGAAAATTATTTGGACTTTTTAAAAATAGGTTTTTCTCCTTTTCTTTTCTTTCTCTCTCTCT